>BJBW01003856.1:0-13958 GCA_004320125.1 Scolopax mira
TATAGCTAATAGAAAATAGTTTATAGTTTGTGATGCAAGCAGACGGATGTGACGTTGTAAATCTAAGACATAAAAGGTTGTATCAGTAAACAATAAACGCCATTTGCCGTCCACCACGTTGGTGTCTGCGAGCTGATGGACCGGATGACCTGGGGTTGGTCGCCGTGCCGTTCCTGAACCAGGTCGCCACGCCTATCTCAGGCAACATATATGACAGTAAGGTAAAGTGCATAATCAAAAACTGAATCCAGTGAGACAAGTTGTCTACACATTCTGAAAAACAGGTAAGATGGTTGAGACATTCTCTGACTGTATCTTATTAAAGGAAAATTAGGAATGGCAATATCTGCAGTCTCATTTCTCTGATGTCAAAAATCCTCAGGGAATTGTGAAAAAAGTGAAAGACAAAAAAATACACTGAAAAGAGACAATGAAAACTTGAATCCTGGAAACTGTTAAGGGGCAGAAGTTGTTTGTTTATTTTTTTTAACTAGAGAAATTAATTTGACTCAAATATCTAAATGACCATGCATTAAACAATTGTGAAACATATTATTTTATATAAGATTCCAAAGAATAAGCCTATTGCAAAATTTAGTTGTGGATCCCAAACTCTAATATGGACAAAAACTGAATTTACTCTCTTTTGTAAATTAAATTCTAACCCAGGTATTATTATATTTAGCCATTTTTCTTCAGCTAATGTCTTGAATTATAAATTAGAGCTATTTAAATTATCTTGAGGTAGAGTATCCATTATTCTATGCAACACTGTGGTAATTACTAAATAACAGCTGGAATTAAAATTCAGCAAGTAGTATTAACCATCATTAAATGTTATTAGTACTAAGGTATCTAGCATATGCTTCTGAATTGTTGAGACTTGGAAAATTCAGTGTTCACAATGTCTCTTTTAATGTATATAATACACTTTAGTGTATTAGATCATTCATTACAATATATAAAGGCCAAGACAAGGGAGGAAACAGGGAAATCTAGACTTAGTGTGACTTTCTAAAGAAAAAAAGTATATATTTTGTAAGAGGGAATTGCTTGACATATTTCACTATATAAATCACTGTAAACATCCACCTTTTACATGAAAGAAAAAAAGTCGCATAATACAATGATTTGCAGTGCTCTCTACAGCTGTGCCAAAGCCAACTGATTTTCAAAGGGAAAACAAGGAAACTAAAACAACTCCTCTGAGTAATGAAGAGCCAAAAGGGAAGAACTAGAAACACTCCCTGGCTGCCACTGTGTTCAGATTTTGGAAGAAATAATCAAGCCTCAAACTATCTTACAGATGTCTGTAACATCTGCCTTGCAGTCAATACCATTTTCCTCAAGAGCAGAAATCTCTATTTAGAAGTGGAATTCCTACACTACCATGAGCAAACTGAGCAAGCAGTAAATTATTTTGGAAGTAAAGCTGAATAACATAGACACTTATGTATTATGCCTTTTAAGAACTTTGTTTCTCATCACAGGAGTGCAGCAGATCTACGTGGTGTTGTAGACACATTTGACACAGAAAGACACAACAAAATATCAGAGACAGTTCCTTGGCACTTCATTGCCACATCTGTGCAAATGTACTGTGTGACAGCATACACAGCTGTGATATTTATTGATAGCTTAATGCCTAATGCACATTTGAAAGAGTTTTTTTTTACCTTGTGTGTGATTCCATCAGACTCTATTAGCACAGCAAAAGGTCCACAATGTTGTATCTAGAATTTATGGTAAAAATGTTTGGTAAAAAAATGGCAATCTTACATTGAATGCAATACATTTGGCTTCAGCCTCAGAGGTGAAGGAGACATCAAGAACAGCATTAATTGTAGCAGTTCAGTGTGATTCTTAATTCCTGCTCACTGGTTCCTGGACAAGAGAGAAACAAGCCATTCAGAACTGCAGTGGAGAAATATAATCCAAACAAAAATCTTATGTAAAGACCTAATGATTTCAGTGAGCTTTAGTTCATGCTCATAGACCTTCTATGGGTATCAAATGTTTGGGTTTTTTTTAATGTTTCTATAATTTATTTAAAGACAAATGTCAATAAGGAGAAAAAGATGCACATTTACTTAAGACCATAAGGACACTTGCGGTCACAATCATTGACTTCAGAGAAATTTATGGATATGCTTACTCAGTAGTAGAAGATCTTATAAGTCATCATGTTAATTCATAAGTTGGAAGTATTTTCCGACATGACATTCATGTAATCAATGGCTAATGATCAATGACAATCTAAGAATGTCTAAATACACTTGCATCTTAACTCTTACATGATTAACCATAAGTTTGCAAGAGAAAGTTATTTTACCCTTCATTCCTTCTTCAACATATTTTTACAATCCGCATAGACAACACTGCAAAAATAACTACGGAAAATGCAGCTAAAATTCCTGGAACCTGAAAGGCTATCAAAATCAGCCATTTCAGTTGTTTAGTTAAATATTTCTGTATTACTGAAAACAGACTATTTATTCTCAAATGTCTAATAATATACTAAAAAATAATAATGGGGGAATAATATGAAATGTTTGAAGTAAACAACATGGAACTTGTACTGTAATTATAACAAGGAAATATTTGCTTAAGTGAATCATATTGACAAATAAATGAACCTTGCTAGGAAGTGGTTACCTTTTATATAGAAAAAACAAAACTATGAGAAAGCTCTGATATTTTAATGAAAGTCTCCATTTTCATAGTAAAACCTGAACACCAGAAGGTCTATACGCAGAGTTAATTTTCATGATCCTGTGCTTTTTCAAATTTTTTTTTTTCTGCAGGGAACTGGCATCTATAATAAGAAATAAACTATATAGGTTGTTTTGCCATAATTTAAACCATCAGATTTTTCTGCAAACAATAAAAACTAGAATAACATTAATCTCTTTGTTATTCTTGGAACTTAAAACAAAGGGGAAAATGCCGAACTGAAATATGTGCTATCTGTAAATATAAAAAGTGTCATAATTCTGCAGGATAAAGCACATGAAATCTGTCCTTTAACTCAACAAAAAATGTCATGATATTTGCAGGTTGAAGAAAATAACCTCTTTGACAAGAGCTATTTGACACATTGCTAAAACATGCAGTTTTAATGTGCAGTGCCATTTCAGTCTCAAGCCATTATTAAACCATGGACTGTGCAAGCTAAAGCACTGACTTCCTGGGAACAATGATTCAGTGATGACAATGATGGCACAAACAGCACAATCAACTTACCTTCCGACCAGCAGTCACCTGGTATTAGCTTTTAAAGGATTAATTCGTCTTCCAAAATCTTCAGTGCAGACATTTTATCCTTATGTGACATGAAATAAATCTTTAGGAAAAATTCATGTGGCCTGAAGTAAGAAGTTTTCATGAGAATATTGTCAGTGTTTGAGGAGTTATACCTCTAGTGTGATAAAAACAGATAGTCTATAACTTCTCTTACAGTTCAAACCATGGATGGAATACACTATAGATAGTCCTTATATACATAAGTCCGATTGTTCCCCTCTATTTCAATCCAAAGTTCTTTACGTGTGGGCAGAAACCATTCTCTCACACTTATAAATACTGCTTTTATGTGATGCAACATTTTGAATCAGTCTGAAAAGGAGTTGTTTTCAAGAATTACAAAGTACTTTGGCTACTCATACATGTGACAAGTACAGAAGTACTAGACTTTAAGAAAGATTAAAAAGGAGGAAAAAAAAGGTAACGTCCTTCTCTGTGGGACAGAATTGTACAGTTCCTGAAAGCTAATTTGTTTTTGAAGAATGACACATCTAGAAGCTCCATGACCTTTCTGTACAGTCATTCTAATGCTTCACTGCCTTCACCATCAGAAAAATTTATCCCATCTCTACAATGCTTGCCCATTACACCCTGTTGTAGTCACCAAGAACACACAGAATATTCCCTGTTTACAGAAACTTTTTATACACTTGAAGACCATATTATCTCCTCTTCTGTCTCTCACACACATATATATGTGTGTGTAAATACACACACACACACTCATATATGTATATATTTTATATATACATATATATATATATGATTCATTTTATCTTTCCTCAGGACCTTATTTTTGCTACCTTTGATCATTCTTGTTAATGTTTATAAGATTTTATCTAACTGGTTCATGTGTGTCTTGAACTGGAGTGCCCAAAATTACACACATTCCTCATGCAGGAATCTCACAGTTCCCAAGCATCACTGAAGCATTATTTACATAACCTTTTTGCATTACTTTTTCTTATACAATGTGTGAACAGTGGCAACACAACATTGACTCTTGTTTCATGCTGTGGTCCATTTCAACACTTTTCTGCAGACCGGTTTATATTCTTTCCCTGTATTTATGTAACTAATTATTCTAAATGTCCTTTCCTGTAAATATGTTTATTGATTAGCATCTTTCTCAACTTGGGAGCATTTATCCAGAATTATTTAAAATCTTGGGCTTTTTTTCCTATACCAGTAGGCTTTCCCAGTTTTTTGTTAGAATTAAATTTTAATTGGCATACTTATGCTCTGTCATGTGCTATAACTGGATACTGAATAGGACTAGATCCCAAACAGATCCTTACAAAACTCTGATCAATATATCCTTTTTTTCTGAAGCTGTGAGGAGATAGTTCTTCAGGGTCATAGCTGAGAATAGTAATATTTTAAAAAGAGAATACATACTTATCATCTGCCTCATAGTGTCTAGAATGTGACAGAGTGAAAGACTGAGGTTAATTTGAATTAGGACACACTTTGTTCCCAAAGAGACAGTTCAAATTACAGGATTTAGCAAGGCTACATTGTATCTACCTACAGGCTTCACTGAAATGCCAGATATGGTTAATGTAGTGTGTCATAAACATACTGATTGCTATTCTCCTTCAAACAAACAAATCATAAATCATTTCTCTGTCATTGCACATTCTTACTGCCTACAAGCTCCAAAAGAAAAACTCTGTACATGTCAAATCTGGTTTTTTGTTGGCAGGCAGGGAGCAAGAACTGCAGTGCACAAGTCTAGCTGGAGTCGGATTAGATCATGGTGTCATACCCACAGGAGTAGAGACACAACCTGACCATATGAAAAGGAAAGTGTGCAACTCAGATTTAGTGGCCTGGAATAAGGTGCCAGAGAGACATCCTCTCCAGACAAAGTATTACTTGAGTGTGCAGCAGGTGTAAAATGATTCCAAATCAAAATGACAGTGTTCTGCTTTTACTGATTCTCATGTATGGCAGTTCTGTTCTGATAATACATTAAGAATAACACATACTAATATGAAGAGAAGAAGAACTGTTGGGTAGAAAAACAAATACACATTCATCTGGCAGGCAGCAATGGCAAAGATGCAGGTGGAAAGAGAAGAGGTGGATGGTTATAAATAGAAGCTTGGTAGGTGCAAGAAATGCAGCTCAGGGTCAGATATGGTTATACAGAATAGAAAAGCAAGAACAACAAGTATGTTAAGGTAGTTATGATACCTTAGTCATATCAAGGCATATCTAATTCATAGATGCTGGAGATTGACAGAGAATTAGCCATGTTATTGCAATTTTTCTATAAACACCACCATTATATTGACATTAGTAGAATCAGAAACATTTTGGTTTTGAGATTGGATGTGCTCTTCATTGCAGCAATATATCCCAAACAAGAAATGTCACTTCAGGTACATCCTGGTAGTTCCAGGTAAAAAGAGAGAGAGAGAACCATGGTAGGAATTCCTGAATATGATAGAATCACAGAATGGTTAGAGTTGGAAAGGACCTTAAAGATCATTTAGTTCCCATCCCCTGACCTGGGCAGGGACACCTCCCACTAGACGAGGTTCCTCAAGCCTCATCCAACGTGGCCTTGAACACTTCCAGGGATAGGTCATTCACAGCTTCTCTGGGCAGGATGTCTCACCACCCACAAGATATTAGAAAGAATCATCATTTTCTGTCTGAATATTTATTTCTTCTCATTAAGACATGTGTCTTGATTGGAGCAAGGCAATATATGCAGCAATTTTCATGGGAGTGAAACAGTAGTCACACACCATCAATTTAATCTTCTAGAGATCATCAGTAGATTAAATACATCTAAATATGTTGCTACTGACTAGAAATACTAGGATTCTGGTTAACAACAACTCCTATCTGAGAACTGAGCAGTCACCAATGTTAGCTAAAGAAAAAACAGCATGCTACCTTTGATGATCAGAAGGGTTCAAAAACTCAGACCTCATTTGAAGTCCCACCGTAGGCCTGAGATGGATCTGATACAGCCTCAACAAAACCAGTACTACAATTCATTTAAACAATATGCCTATAAGTATCTAAAGGGTGGTTTGAAGTAGGAGGGAGCCAAACTCTTTTCAGTGGTTGCCAGTGAGAGGATGAGGGGCAACAGGCTCAAGCTGGAAGTTCCTCTCAAATATGAGAAAAAACTGCTTCACAGTGAGGATGTCGGAGCCTTGGAACAGGATGCCTAGGGAGGTCGTGGAATCCCCTCCTTTGGAGGTTTTCAAGACCCGCCTGGATGCAGTCCTGTGTAACATGCTCTAGCTCTGGGCAATCCTGCTTCGGCAGGGGAGTTGGACTCTCTATGGTCCCTTCCAACTCTAAAAATTCAGTGAAATTCAGTGAAATACTAACACTTTCTGAAGCCTGCTTTTTTCCTCTGGAGGTGATATTGTAACATCATATATTTTTTTAAGAATATTCAAGCTTAAGAGCTTAGTGGACTTAGTATATAATAAAGTAATTTAAAAAATATCAGCTTGGAAGTGATTCCTTGAAGTTGTCTTCTGTTCTCCCCAGCAAGTGCTCAAAAAGGGCAAATTCAAAGGTGACATATTTCTGAATATTGTATGGCTGCAATCCTGACTTGATTAAATATGAGTATCAGCCTACTGTCCCTGATAATCTATAGCATTTCTAAGACTAAGATTTCTACAAGGATTATTTTTAATTTTAAGTTTCTCCAACCAAGATACATAGTAATGTTAACTATGTTTTCTTAACCTCTCAAAATAAATTAATTAAAAAAAAAGATTTTATTTCCATGTATAATTAATTCAATTGGTTCTAATGCTATCCACAATAACCTTCTCTCTCTCCCTAGTTCTATTTTTAAAACGTATTCCTGGACAATCTGAACACAGATAATTTGTGATCTGCTTACCACCACTTCTGTCATTTCTTCTCTCAAGGTTAATCTTAGGTCTGTGCTACTATTTTTGATAAAGGAAAAGATGATAAGAAGGAAGAAATAGCCAATTATATGCATAAAAATATGTAAGTCACTCAAATGAAAAAGAAAAAAAACAACTACCAAGTGAGAAAGAATGAAAGTAGACAATGTCCACTCACAGCCCAGAAAGCCAACTGCATCCAGAGCTCCATCAAAACAAGTGTGGCCAGCAGGTCAAGGGAGGTGATTCTGCCCCTCTGCTCCACCCTTATGAGACCCCACCAGGTGTACGGAGTCCAGCTCTGGAGCATACAACAGAAGAAAGACATGGATTTTTTGGAGTGAACCCAGAGAAGGGCCACAAAGATGATCATAGGGCTGGAGCATCTTTCCTATGAAGACAGGTTGAAAGACTTGGGGTTGTTCAGCCTGGAGAAGAGAAGGGTCAGGGTAGACCTTATAGCAGCCTTCCAGTACTTCAAGGGGGACTACAGGAAACATGGGGCAGGTCCCTTTATCAGTGAATGTAGTGATAGTATGAGAGGTAACAGTTTTAACTTGAAAGAGGGTAGAATTTGATTAGATATTAGGAAGATATTCTTTACCATCAGAGTGGCAAGATACATGTTGAAGAAGTAGAAACATGTTGGCCAGGGAAGTTGTGGATGACCTATCCCGGGAAGTGTTCAAAACCAGGTTGGATGAGGCTTCAAGCAACTTAGTCTAGTGAAAGGTGTCCCTGCCCATGTCAGGGGGCGGGAACTAGATGATATTTAAGGTCCCATCCAGCCTAAACCATTCTATGATTCTATGTTTCTATGATTTTATTGAAAAGAGGAATTTATATCCCTAGAAATGGTAGAAAGGCTAAGGTAGATCCTGATACACAGCTGCGTGCAACTTCCTTAAAGAAATACTCCTGTTTTATTACTTTTTGTTAATTGACCCTCTTAAAAGAGGCATTTTATTATTTTCTGATTTCTTGTTAGAGAAGGAAGGGATAAAATACATCAAAGTAATAAACAACATTCTCAGATTTTCATATGGAAACCTTGTATTTTCTCCTCGGTTTCCATGAATCTAAGGGATTGACTTCGATGACCTAATAATGAAATTACTCTACTTCTGTGTTACCAAGAAAGTTGGTAGGGATAAAACTATTTTTTCTGAATATATCAGAAAAAAAAAGTTTAATATATTCCAAATCTCCCATTACATTAAAATCAGTCTCATTATTCCTTGCCAACTAAAAGCCAAAAGTGCTCAACCATTTGTAATTGAACTGTCAGCCTCACTGAATTTATCATCTTTTAAAATGCAACCTTGATGATATACAAAACTTAAAGTACTTGATTAGAGTAGCTTTCCACATGTATTTTAATACTTCAGGAGATCATACCAATCTCTACATGTGTGACAGAGGTTAATTTACTCACATACCTTAAAATGCTTTGCTCTGTAGCACTGCGACATAGGACAATCCCAACTCTCAGTCACATTGAGTGAGCTACCTACAATGTAGTGGACTTCTTTCAGTCAAAAGTTCACATCTGCTACTCCTCTGAATTTTCTATTCCTCTGCCACTCTATCCCTAGGGGTTCAGAAAGACCCTAGGGCAATAACCATTAGGCACTTCTGCTTCCTTTTGTATAACTCTTTCATAAGAAAAATCAACTCTGGTATTAAAAAGAAAAATCAGCTCTGTCCTCCCTCAAGTTGTCCATACCCGAAAGCTACTTAATCCCTCTTGTGCAGCCTTATTCTATTCCTCTATCCCTCTTATCTGCTTCCTGTCTGCAGGTTCCTTCAAAAGAAGAGAGCAATGAGGCCAGGTCACCAATCAGCTACTGGCCTACTGAACAAGCACGGGCTTATTGAACAACAAGAAAAACACAATCAATCTAGTCCAACAAGAAAGGTATCTCTTTAGGTTTTTGTCTTGAAGTATACATAAATGATATGAATTGTGTGGGAAATGCTCAAGTGCTTCAAATTCTTTTCAACAACTTTCTTACAAGTTTGTTATACTTTTACATCTAAATGTTTTTCTATACCTCACTATATTTCTGCTGTGTGATGTACTCAAGGAGCTTTTAAACTAGCTTTTTAAGCAGGATAAATGTCCATGAACAGCTGATAGCAGATACTAGTCTGAGAGCAGAACATAATACCTGAGAAATGCTTCCTTTCAAAAACTGCTTTTCTAAAATGCATGTATATATTTGAATACTGAGTGCAGGGGAAACTGGTTGCTCCGTGTGATCCAGATTTAGAGGCATTGTAGGCATGATTACTCTTTGTAGGAAGATAAAGCCCTATGAGGAATACCAAAACCCTGTACTTCAATAGTTTCTAGTCTTCTTATCTAAAAACTGCAATTTATATTGCTCATCAAATAATCAGTAACTTTTATTTCAGGAGCTATTATTGGTTATGTTGGCTACTATTACTTTTGGAAAAACACTGCTTAAGAGGTTGTTAAAGGAGGATTTTAAATGTCTAGAGTATGAAGTGCCAGTCACATATTGAAGAGAATCAAGAAAACCTTAACTTAGTACAGAAGCTCGACCGGCACTGTGAGCCTGCACTGTAGCATTTTTTAAAATTGCCTGTCCTGTTCTGTTTTGTGCAAGCATTCAAAAATTTAAGATTTACTCTACCTGCTTAGACCAACTGTGTACCTACTGTGCTATCCATGCACAAAATAACACGTTTACTTCCATTTACCTGAGTAAAGAATTTTGTGCCTGAAAACTAGTATATTCTATTCTACTAATTTCTAAAATTGTATATATTTTTTTCTCAATATCTAATCTCATCTATGCTTTCAGAAGAATCATATCTATGACATTTACCACTAGCAATGTTCAGATGACTACACATGTTTATATGTAGTATCTCCATTGTATGTATCTCCATTGTATGGAGATACAGGTCTCATTTCAATTGCCTGCATGTAGCCTAGTGCTCTTTGAGTTAGTGGGGGTATCTTGCCTGTCTCCAGCTCTTTCTCCATAGGAGTACTACTGTCTTAAATTGTGTGTCATTTTATTCAATTCTCTGAAGATGTCACAGATAACCTGAGGTATCTCTTATAACCCAAGAAGACTATATTTCTGGAATTCAATCCTATTTCTATGTCAATACTTTCAACATTATTTAGCTGATCAACTAACAGACACCTGCATTCATATGAGCCCAACTCCAGGTTCCACCAACCTTCAACAGTAACTCCAGGCTCTATATTACTAACTTTCCAATCACTATAGTAGGAGCTTAGACATCTAGCCCACATGTAGACTCATTCTTTTTATAGTAGCTCTATGTGCAAGAAACCACCTTCAAGAGTTATGCAATAGAATACTCTCTCAGCTTCTGATAGCCAATCTCCATACTTTTGTCCACCAGAAGATGTGGTTTTGATGTATTCCAAAATTCCAAGCTCTAAAGCTAATTATAATGTGTTTTTTAAAATGTCTAACATTACTCTGAAAATAGTGCTGTTTGTTTGATGATGAATTAGTAGTCAGTAACTTCTCTAGGTTAAAAGAGTGTGATCTGAAGATAAAATTAAATAATTAACATTTTCTTCCTTACTCAAGTAAGATGGAACAAGTGTTCTGCAGCACATGCAAAAAATCCACAGTATTTTCCAATTGAGCATGTTCCTTTTTGCGCGAAACCATTTAATATACATTTTGTCTATGACGCTGAATGCTAACAGCAAATGTTAACTGTACTTGGAAGGCAGGAATTCAAATAGCTGATATTACAACACGTAAAATATGTAGAAAATAGAGACTATTAAAGTGCTGTTTCACCTGATATGAAACCTCAGTGAAAGCATTCAATACATGGTTTCCTAACTGTTCTAGCATATCAGAGTCATGATAATATGTTCAAGAATCTGTATCTTTCTTTAAGTACTTTTTACTTATTTTAGGCAAAACTTTTTAAATATTAACCACATTACAGAGGAATAGGAAAAAACAGTTCAGGTTTCAGACACAATTTTTGAAGGTTTTGGGTCTAGTGTATTAAAAAGACATATTAAGATATTTATGAAATTAAACATTATTACATTGAAAGTCTAATAGATGACAGACAAGCATATGTCACTTGAAACTGACCTCATACTCAACTTGAAATGAAAAAAATATATGTTTTTGCTAAACACACCACATACGCATATGATTACTGTTCCTGTATTAAGCTTTAATCTAGAATTTAAATTCCTGCTCCAACTGCCAGAATGAATATACTTGGGACCACACCCTTGCTACTGGACCCCTCTGTAAAATGCAAGAAGACCTGCTAGCAGTCTTAAAGATAAATGATTAAATAAATAAATATATTTTTAAAATGTTTGGTACTTAAAATTAGTTTAATTTGATGGATATATGAAACTTACAAAGCTACAGAAATCACCTATTCCTATAGGTCACCGACAAAGTTGAGCAATGAGACTAAGTGCTAACACAGGTTGCAGTAATACTATGCATAAAACTGGGTTATCTGTTTCTAGTTACCAGACCGTAAATTAAGAATTGTTGTATTTTAATCAATGTAAGCCAAATCCAGTTTCACACTAATTTCTAATGAGAACTGAGAAAAAAAAAGTTAATTATTTAATATCTCTTTCTGTAAGTAAAGGTAATTGTAACTTCCCTCATTTCATTGCAAACATTTTTAAAAAAAAAGAAGTTACCTAAATACTATACTCTCTTTTTTCTTCTTTTTTTTTTTTTCCTTCTGGCCTGCTACACACAAATGAATAGTAAGGACTTAATATTTTATATACACAGCACACTTTCCACAGTAGGGCAGGAAACATACTTATGAAGACATATTTTAATATTTAATCTTAACTAAGAGTAAACATCAGAAAAAATCACCCAACACCACTTTATTGGCTCAGAGATATATTGCTCTGCCACACAGAAATTCCATAGACTTTTGTGTCCATCCCTCTTCTTGTCTCAGACCAGTCCAACAAAAGTTCAGTGGAGATAATCCAGAATGTAAACATGTTGGATATGCCCCTCCATAACTAAACTAGTGGCTTGTTAGACTGCTGAACTCATTCTGCCTAACAGGTTATACTCTCACAACTATCATGCCTCATCCTTTCAGGATAGTTTAGAAGGTGCACAGCAATAACTTATACACATCCTTCACCAGTCTATGAAATGATTTGCTGTTATAAATTACTGCCATTCTTTCCTTATCCATAATCTTCGATCAGAAGTTTGCTGAAACAGACTGAATTTAGTGAAAAAAAGTTTGAGCAGGTAGTGTGCTCTTTGTTTTCGTAATACCATGACACATCTGTTCAGTGTAAGAAAGGACAGAGAATGTCATTTAACAAACCTTAAAACCATGAAACAAGTGGGTATTTTGGGAGGTAAAGAGATGTGCATAGATGGAATGAAAAATGAGTAACAGAAATCATAACTCAGATGCAAAAATTATCAGTATTTTGCCCTGAAGAGAAAATAAAATTTCAGGTTTTAGTATTCCTTAGATAAAAAGATGAAAAAATCTGCTTTATTAGTGCATGCTTCTATCATACCTGGGCAAATGTGATGCACACAATTCAAAAGTGCAATCAAACTGCTGTATTCTGCTGCTAGCAGATAGACGTCTGAGAAGACTAGACAAGAAGCTAAGCTTTTCCAAGAAAGGGTACTGGCCACTGATATCTTTGTCACAAAATATTTTATTTAAGTACACTATAGTTCCAAATACCCCTAGCAAATCACCTCCAAATAAGATAATTATGAAAAAACATCACTGTAGGAAGGGACAACTTACAGTCCCAAAAGTATTGGCAATCTTGTTCAGTTTTGTATTTTACCAACTTTTCCTGGGACTTGTGGAATGCTAAGCCAAAAGAAATAATAGCAAGAAAAGGAATAGAAAAACAAAACCAAAAACAAAACAACCTTATAAATAAAAACAGAATTATTGCTAAGTAAAATTCAATAAAGTATAATCTTACCTCACACTTGATCTAGAGATATTTTCTCTCTCTAAAATAAAGTGTAGTAGATGAGATCTTCTCTCCAGTTACCTTACCACTTCAGGATGAAAAGAGAAGTCTTTTCAGTCTTTATTAAGTGTTACAACACTTTAATTTGTAATTTGAGCACAAATTATTCACTTTATTTCTTGAAAAGAAAGGAAATACCAACCAACCAGAACATCATCAGAAATTTATCCTTAGCACATATATGACTTTGAACATATTTTCGTTTGGAATTTAAACTACATATTAAGGAATGCTAAATACGACCGCTTAGAACATGCAGAGCTTTACAGAGACCCCACTTCCAAATTTCTAACAAAGTTTACCAAGGACACAAATGCCTTGAGCAGTGAGCATGGCAGTCTGGCAGAGTTTCTTACTAAATAATTACTGGGATGGAGCTGGGATTTTACTGAATCAGCAGTTATACAAAAAACTCCAGAGAGTAGGTATTATTGAACAAAGTAACAGTTGAATACTATATTATCATCCCTCCCAGAATTAGGGGTTTTGTAACTAGAAGCTACAACTACTATAAAGAAAGTTCTGGAGATGGAACAATATCTTTTGTAGACATCTCACTAGTGTTCTTGCCAACTGACATTTTTTTCCTCATAAAGAAAATCAAGGCCTTCTATGCATTGTGTCTTCTTCTGGGGAAAAAAATTATCTGCATTTTAATTGTTTATGTTACGAGTATTGTGTCCAGTTTTGGGCACCTCAATACAAGA
>BJBW01003857.1:0-10029 GCA_004320125.1 Scolopax mira
GTGTCGGTGTACTTGCTCCCCTTTGCCTGGCCGTGACACCTTCCCACTCTTCCAGACTGGAAAGGCTTAGGAATCTGTGACGGAGAAAAGACCAACTCACAGAGCACCAGACCATGAGGTACTCTATTAACTACAAAGGTTCATGCTTTCCTCCTTGATTATCTGGATTATTAAAAAAGAAGTCTCTGTAATTATGAATTCCTGTAGATCACAAATAAAGTAAAACATTCATCTTTCCTTTCTCCAGCATAACTTTTTTTTTTTATTTTCTCTCCTAATAAAGGTAATTTAAAACTATTCCCAAACCTTGAAGCTTTGGTTCAATGAAATGAAATGCAACTTATCTTTGAGTACCCACCACTCCTACTCTTATGAGGTAATGCATTTCAGCAGTTCTCAAGGGTGAAAGGCACAAGTGCAACAGGCACAAGTGTCTCTTGCTGAGTCCTGCACTGTCCTTATTACTCTGGGCAAATCTTCTGCCTTTCCCAGTTGACTGCTGGTTAGAGACACATCTAGAATTTAAATGTCCAAGTCAACATGCTGCAACCTTATATTCCTTGAAACAAGCTCATTGTGGATCAGTTTTGAAGGCAAAGGAATGGAAGCTTTCAAAAAGCTATTCAAAACCACTTCCCCTCCTCCAACCTTTCTCCCAGAGTATTTGTTTCTAACTACTTGTGAATGCTTTCCTGTTTGATTAAATGTTTCCTAGATAAACATGAGTTAATATCTGCAAAAAAAAAAAAAAAAAAAAAGTATAAAAATCAAGGGGTCTAAGAAGGCCCTACGAAGTACTAAAGAAGTAAAAGTTTACTTTTGTACAAAGTATAAAGTAACTGTAGAACTCTTAGCTGCAATTTGTTACTCTTCTTGCTTCTGACTTTGACATTCCAGAAGTGCTTAGAGTTATGAACTTTTACAGATGCCTCATTTCCCAATCTAAGAAGTGAATAAGGTCCTTGCCAAATCCATACTTCAACCACTTTTGGGCTTGGAAGTCAAGTATTCTTACATCTAGATTTCACAGGGGCCTAGAACTGATTCCACTTAAAAAAAAAAGTTTGGTCATTTGTCAAAGGCTGCTTAGCTCTCAGAGCAGGCTGAACTTCCTTTAAAATAGTTGTGATAAATGAAGGAGGTTTTGGGGAAAATTCTGTTTTAAACCAATAGCAGTGATACCTCTTTTTATATGAACTTGACTAGAATTAATGTTTGCACCTACGAGGGAGATTTAATCCCTCCTCCAAACTTGAGCTGGGTGTTTCTATGTTTATTACTTTGTATATATTCACATATTTTTTCAGTAGAGTGTTTCTAATCGTTGTTTCAAGATTTACAAAATTCTAAGGTCTACTAAATTCTGCTTATTTTTACAAATTCCTTTATATCCCTTAGCTTTTTTTCTACAATAGCAAGCTCAAATGTAAAGCTATGCTTTTCCTTGAACTTCTAGTTTACCAACTCTCTCCCCTCCTTTAAATATACTGCATTCACATTACGTTAAATAATAGATTTTTTTCCATAAGAATACAAGCAAATTTGCCCTTTATCCTTATATTCTTCTTTTAATATCCTCTGACAGACTTTTCTAAGCATAGCCCTTTTTGATACAAAAATATTGTGGGCATACATAGGTAAAAAGTCAGATTATGAAGCAGCAGAATTTCCTAGATTTGGCCCTGATAAGTGTTAATTGTCTCTCTAGCGCAGGCAATATTTATTTACAAGGGCAGAGCAGCTCAATAATTTAATGCTGGAAGAAATATGCACTAGGTCTGCTGCAGAAAGGCTTTGCTTTGATTCTAGCTGCTTTTCCTAGCTGTCAGACAGCTGCTTTGCTTTTGCCTTGCATAGGTGCAGCAAATCCTTACAAATCTGATTAAAAAATAGTTTGGTCGCAGCTGTCAGACCTGTAAAAAGGGATGTGTATGAAAAATCCAGTGGTTTAAATGTAAGAGCACTTAGTCCTTGGAATGAATGAGATAACATGGGTAATATTACATATCAGGTTGCATTTGCATTCCAGATTTAATGAGATCTGTCCATTTCACACAGATGTGAAATTCTGTATGTTGGTGTTTCTAATGTTTGCAGTCATTTCATTCCTCAAATTTTTCCTTTGGAACAAGGAAATCTGCATTACATTCCAAATTTTTGTGGGGAATACTTAGAAGCTCTATCATTTGCAGGATATTTTCTTAGTTCTCTTTACTGGCATCATTATATCAGGCTGATCCATGGGGCAGGCTATATCATCAATGGCTCAATATTGTATTTACAGAGTTAATGGGGTGGAAATGACCAAAATACTGGGGTCATAAACTTAAAAACAATTGATCTGCCTACTCTCAATGATAAAACTATGGACCCACTCAAATCCAATGAAAATCCTAAACATTTGCATCCTTTCTAACACATGGCTTAATGTTCCACAAGTCCCTGATAGATTTCAAAAAGCTTTACCTAAATAAATGCAATATATTTTATAGGGCATTCCACAACAGCCAGAAAGAGATTAAAATAACAAAATTACTTCTTCATCTATAATTTCTATGATAGTGTTATAGATAAGTATTACAGTCAATTAATAATCGAAGAGATACCAGTATGCAAGTCGCTTGATGCACACACATCATTCCAATAACTGCTAATGAAAGTTGCTTCCTCCACCTGAGAGATAAAAGAGAAAAAAGAAAAAAACCACCCCACTTTTGTTATTCTGAAAGATTTTAGTGCAGAGTAAACCTTGAGAGTAAACATGCAAACCCGGGTTCAGGCCTCACTAGAAAGCTGACCGTAGCAGTTCTTAAACACAGCAGGAAACCAGTTTGTTGATAGCACTTGTTAGTTCTGAGACACCGTGCAATTTCACAACAAGACTGTGATTACTCAGTGCTTTATAAAATTTGCAATAAACAATTATGGAGTGATTCAGCTACATTTTTAATACCTCTCTACTAAGCATATTATAAGGTTCTATATAATTTAATTTTTCTGAATGGATCATTTATATTTTGAATACAGCACATAGTCTTTTTGTTCTTTATAAAAGTAATGCAATCAAACCTAATCACCATCTACAAGAGATGGTATTGATAATATTAGGTCTGGGTTTTTTATTACAATTATTGCATTCAAGCTGAGATCAAAAGGTTAACTTTCAGTGCGTTTCCCAGTTATTCACAATTTCAGCCTATTGACTGAGCTATAGATCAAAGTAGCAGCTTCTCTCTGGCTAAAAAGAGGAGAACTGTACTTATTTCCTCATCATTGATTAATCCCGAGTGAAATTAATGTTTAATAGCTGCATCATTCCAGTACATATACATTTTGACCTTCTTGCTAAAATAAACATATACTTCAATGCCATTATCAATATAATTTGCTTGAAGAATCTTTTGGTATTTGGGCAGAGCGTGCCCTTATTTGCTAACAAACAATTGGGTTTTGACCTTTATAAAAGCAGCCTTTGTGCCTATGTAAGTACCAACTTATTCATAAAGCATTTAGAAATTTCCATTGGTACATGGGGAGAAAAAAAACACCACTTCTAAATATGGATAAATAAGAAAATAATAATAAAAATGTTGGTATAGTAGCACAAATTAGTAATGCATTCCCAAGCCATAAGCATGTGCAAGCTTCGTCATCTCCAACTTTCAAACCAAATTAAATAGATGGCCATCATCTGTCCTCATTGTTCATGGCACCAATATCAAGAACTAGCATCGCTCTTCACCAGCTGGATCCATCACTTCCCCAGAGGTTTGATGAAAACAGGTGAAATCTCTAACAGGCAGAAGGACTGTGATGCTAATCTGTCATACACTGCCAATGACAGGCTGCCCTTGGCCAGGAGTGAACAAAATATGTGCAATGAGTTTGGAAGTTCTAAAGGCATAGCAAACACCATAATTTTCAGAAGTGACTTCAGACACAGAACTCAAAACTTTTGAGAAGACAACAGTGAGGCAGGCAATATTGCCCCATTTAAATAAGAATAACCTTATTCTTAATCACAGATCAGATCAGTGTTCCGGGAAGTGTAGCATATGGAGCAGAATGTACCAAAACCTGGTGATCTATACCAGGCTCCAACCGTTTCTCAAATTATTATTCCAGCTAAGAAGAAACCTGTCTCCCTGTCTGTTCTGTTAGCCCAATACTGCAAGCACAGGTGGCAGCTGGAACCATAGTTGGGTAAAATGCAGCAATGAATCTGTTTCCTCACAAAGCACTGGACTAAGCTCACCAGCACACTTCACATCTCTCCCTAATTGCCATTTCTTCCTCTGTGAGCTCACAAGCAGCCACTTTGGGTGGGAATGGGAACAGTGGGCACAGCAGAGCTCCCAGCCCTCCAGTCAGAGTGGGATGATGAAACACATTTTCAAACCAACAGAAACAGAGGTTAATTTTTTTGGGGTGCAAGCTTTGCAGTTCTCTCTGACTCATAGGAATTGGGCAATGACAAACATAAATACTTTCAGAAAACAGTTAGGACAAGTGCTACTTCTGGGTGCTCAGAATTCCCACCCAGACCTGTTTGCAGGGATTTAGTCATAAAAATACATCATCACCAAGATGTTTTCCTTTTGTGAATAATACATGCTTTATAAACCTTTACTCCTGAAGCATCACCATGCTTTTAGGAGGTAATTGTGATTGTTCCCATATTACAGATGGAAAATGATGCATAGCTACTGTGATTGACTTTGCCAAGGTCAGGAAACAATTTCGTGGTGCAGCTCAAAATAGCAAATTCCAAGCCCTCTGTTGTAACCACTAGTCTCCATTTTCTCCATCAAGCAATTGCCTCTAGGAAAAAAAGAATATTTGAGGATGTGAATAGAGGACACATACATATTTTGCAGCCAACACTGATGAAATCAGGTAAAATCCTTTACTCACACTGCTCTACACTGGTTAGAAAACCTGCCGTGCTTATCTACATGTAATCATCATCTAACAGTTATTTCTGGCAGTATCTTACAGTATCTTCTGTCACCTTTCCACTGACAAAGCCTTTATTTCTTATTATTACGTTACTTATAATGTGTGTTGCCAGCCCACTCAGCATGCTTCTTAATTAATTATAAGTTGTAATATGTTTCTGGCAGCAGAGACAAAGAGCTCTCCTCTACCAGTGGGAGATTAGCAATCTCCTTCATTAGCAATTGTAAAGAATATTCTATTGTTATTAATTACATTTTTTATTACTGTTGTTATTGTTATTTAACAGCAAACTACCATGCTTCAGCCCATTTGAGATGGCAGAACTCCCATTTTCATGGCAAGTGCTGTGATAAGAGCATTTCAGTGATGGGTGAACATCCCTGTACCTAGTTTTATCTGTTTGGCTATTGAGAGGTACTCTCCACAGGGCTCTCCGAGCACATAACCACCATGTACTTTGTGAAGAGTCCTCTATCACATACAGAAAGATTTTGTTTCCCAACCCTCTTTTGTTTATATGTTTGTTTTGCTTTTGTTGTCCTTTGTTTGATATATTTGCAAACTAACAAAGACATGAGTTTTACTCAAAGTTGTTTTGTCTCCCTTGGGACCTGTAAAAGAGAAGGCGTGACTTTAGAAGAATTTGTAGAAGAAAGATTGAGTTGTCTTCTACTGTTATTATACACTACTGTCACTGAGGATGTTTCTTTTAACAACAGGAAGTTTTTTAAATCCCAATCAGTTCTGTGGCCCAGTTGCCCATGCAGATTCCAGGCATAATGAAAGGAATGACATGGATGTAGGAAAAGGTGGCTGGGGTGGGATTATAGTGGCATAAACTGGTGTTAGTAGTAAAACAAAGTGTGCCAGAGTGCTCTTTCCTTTGAGAATGGCAGCTTGCCTATGGAAAGCTTGCTTTCAGAAGGATGAGATGTTTCTAAATGTCTATCCTTTTGGCTTCAGTATGTTCTTACATGTTTTTACATGTAATGAAACAAGGAACTAATTTTAAAATATCTAATTTCTGTACCCAAAACAAGCTTTAAACTATTACCTGCTGCTTCCCCCCTTATTCTGCCACAGGAAGTGGCTCACGCCTGCAGGCAGATCATACTGGAGTGGCTGAGATAGTTACTGTCCTCTATAGTCTGGCCCAGCCTTTTTGCTAACATTTATTAGCCCTGCAGGAGGGTCCACTGAGCAGTTCAGCTAACATTTTAGGATGCCAGATATTGTCATTATCAGAAATCATCTAGACCTGTGTCACTTAGAAATATCTATAAATCAAATGGATTTGTCTCTTCAAAGGGCTTGGTAAGCTATGGTTGGGGTGTGAGGCAGACAGCAAAGATGGCAACTGTTTCATTCAGCCTAGGAAAGTCTGCTGGCCTCAGAAGTCCATGTTGCCAATATCAAATCCCTTAAAGTACAGAAATGTTCTGCTGATGAAACTTACAGAAGAAAAGTCAGGATAACAACTGGTAGTAGTCACCTACAGAGTCTGTACACAATTGTAATTCACTCTCAAGGCTGATCACAGCCATTTCCGAACTGAGGACTGACATCAAACAAGTCTTGGGGAGAGAATTGCAACCTTGTGTGTGCAGTAAGTGGCCATCTATTATTTCAGTGTCATAGGTTTCCCAGAGCTCTGCTTCAGCTGCCAAATTCCTTTCCACTCCTCAACAAAGACAGGACAAGGCAAAATTTTTTATATTATATGACACTGGATCCTGTAAATTGTCATTACAATTAAGCACCATTTTCACAAATTCCCCTCTAAAGCTACAAGGCCTATTAGAAGTAAGAGGCATGTTTACAGAGGTGGATACAGATGTTCACTGGGATCCTCTTCCTGCCTAGGGAGCTGCCTGGTCACAACATTTCTGATCTGTACACTCATACCCATAGGAATAGCAGTAGAGGCTATATCTACTCCTGGAAACATGGAATATAGAACAGGAAAAATATCAGTGTGAATATTGGTTATTTTCATCCATTCTGGGGTCGATGATAATAGAAATTTCAAACTGAATTTCCAGGAAACATAAAAAAATACAGATAAAATTATAGAGAGCAAAACCTCTAATATACTGTATCAATTTGCCACGTTTGAGAAAAGTGAATTCAACTGATGTAGACTGTGCAATCAGGCTTCCTACCTTCATTTATACATCCTAAGCGTTTGAAGGGTGGTAGATCTACTGCTGCTCTCAAATATATTTGAATCACCATGGCATCTAGCAAATTGGGTACTGCAAGGTTTCTAGGTAGTATTGTATGTGGTATAGTACTTGCCTGATAATGTGTAGATTCTTGTCCTCTACACAGAGATTTATTTTGTTTGGGATTTTCCTTCTAGGAGGAAGAATCCTGCCTAAATCCATTTGAAAATACTTTTGATTTTGAGCTTGGGCAACTCGACCATCCCTCAGCTGAGAGACATCCCTCTTCAAGACATCCCCATTCAAGACAGAAGTTCTCCTTTCAAGTGCAACACCTGCACTTGAAAGTATGACACGTTCTTCACCTGACAGAAGTACATAAAGCAGTTACACTTTCAATAGCATTGTCCTTAAAGCTATTCAAAAGTATTGGATACCAAGATTGTAACTCCCACACTCCCTAGAAAAGTATGATTGATAGGTTATCAACAAATAGCCCCACAAGCCACTTCCAACTTCTGAGATATATATGTATACCTTTTTTTTGGACAAACTGAAGCACAAAGTACTACGACGTCTCATCCAAAGATAGAAATCAAAAGAACCTGTAATCTAGATTCTAAGTTTTGACCTTCAGTATCAGTGACTTCCTTCACTGTTCACAATTTCACCAATACACTATGGAATTTTACGACTTAAAATAGGTTTGAGAATATAGAACTGCTTTAATTGATGAAGCAGTCAAATATAATAATTACATTGATTATTTAGTTGATGAAATCACAATCTTTAATAGACCTACATGATCTTTCTATGGTTATTAATAGCTCATGAGCTCTATGGCTCATATATGATAGTGGTCATTACAGTTCCTGGAGCTAGGGTCAGAGAGATCAGGATGTTTGTTCAAAGTAGGATGGGCTCTGAGATAAACAATCCAAGCAGACACTGAAGAGAGTGTGAATGATGGGATAAAATTTACTATAAATAAGAGAAATAAACCATTCTGCATACATGAGCTATGTTGAATCCCTGGGCAGCTGTCTTTGGAAAGTATTGTTCATTTACTTATTTACAACATTTTGATTTGATCATCTATCTTTGATTGATTTTATGTCAGGAAGCACATAAGAGCAAACCCTGTAATACTGCACAGAGCTGTTTTCTATCCAAAAATCTGCGTTAGTGCCACTTATTAATTTTTGCTATATACAAAGCACTTTAGAAAATACAGCTTGTAATGTCTGCAATAACAGTGAAGGCACGTCCAATTCAACTCATTATTTCTCTTTGTTAAGGGTAACTTATGCAAAGTAATGGGTCAGTCTAGTGCCCACGAGCCTCTTAGTGATGATATAAGCATAAGAAGTTGGAAGAGAATTAAGGAAATTTCTGCAAGAGAAACTGTCACACTTGCTAGACTGCTCCACAGAAATAACATTTTGCAATGCTTCAAAGGAGGAAAGGAGGAAGACAAGAGCAATTGGAAAACCTTAGCTATATGTTAATGCACATGGAAAACTGTAGAGGTTTCTCAGTTTAATTCTCTATACTATAATGTACTATTTCTCTGGTATTTTACGTAGATTTTCAAATGCAGTGAGAATTTGTACTTTCTTGTTCATCTGAGCAAAATCATATTAACTTGCAAGTAGTAACGACTCTTTGAACTTACTCTGCTCCTGAAAGAAACTCTATATCTTTGGAGAGAAGTGAGACACTAATAGGGCAAGTGAATGTGGGACCGTTTATTTTGGTAGCACAGGCCCAAGGCATCTCAAAGTGTTTGTTGACAGCTGCTACCAAACTGAATTACAGTTCGAAAGGTTTTAGTTAGAAGCCACGCTTCATCCTAAAACGTTCAATATAGTCAAGATACTTCTGACTACTTTAAAGAGGCTTCATACATGCATGAATTATGCAAGCAGAGCTAAGAGACAGTGGACAGCATCTTGGGATAAGACAAGCATCTCACCAGCTATTGCAGGAGCTCCAGATGTCTGCTGTCACAGTGTGCAGTCTCCTGTAAGAACATTTCCCTCTGCTGAGCAGCCTGGTCTCAGGTGAGCCATCAGTAAGCCTTTTCTCTGTTTCCCCCATCACCTGCAAAAAGGGAGTGGTAACACCTGCTCACCACATACTGTGTATTTTCTTCTCTTTAAGATTTCATTAATCAGTTAATGGCTACAAAGCATACAGGAGATGTTAACGAATATTCACAGCAATTCAGAGGTGTAAATTGGTGTTTGCTAATAGAATTTTCTCACAGTGCAGCACTTTGCTTACAAAAGTCTGTCACCTGATGCTATTATAGCTGATAATTGAGTCAGTCTCACCAGGAGTATTTGAGTGTTTTGGACAGGCTTCTCTTGGGAGTCTTTTCATGCTCAAATGAATGCTGTATATGAGGTATTTTTCACTCTTTTATATCTCATAGGTAGTCCTCAAATCATTCTGCTTTGAGGTTAAAGGAAATACCAGCCTGGAACTTAGGTCTTCTGTTATTACGTTTTCCTGGCATTAGGAATTTAAATGAAGATGACAATACTTTGTCACATATAGAATTTCTCCTCCTCCCACTTTAGGAGCAGCAAATAAAAAATATAAAAAATTAAAACAAAGAGCTGACTGATGTTATTCCTTTTTATAAAATCCTTCTGCATTCTGTGATGCAGACATTAGACCACAGCTATTACCTCTTCTTGTTACAAGGCCAACCCGCTTTTTCTGTTATCCAGGAAAACTGACATCTAATTAATCCTTGCAAGTAGGGGCAGCTTCATCAGAGGAGACTGATTAAGCCCATTTTAGTGTTACCCTGCACTTTTGTGGAGCAATAGTATTGAGTATCGAGAAATCTTTTACAAAGGAAAGTAGTTGAACTTTAGTGTAAATGCAGGTCTGG
>BJBW01003857.1:17017-127223 GCA_004320125.1 Scolopax mira
GGTTGAAGGAGGAGGGAGCCAAACTCTTTTCAGTGATTGACAGTTAGAGGATGAGGGGTAACAGGTTTAAGTTGGAACATAGGAGGTTCCACTCAAATATGAGGAAAAACTGCTTCACAGTGAGGGTGACGGAGCCCTGGAACAGGCTGCCCAGGGAGGTCATGGAGTCCCCTTCTTTGGAGATTTTCAAGACCCACCTGGATGCAGCCCTGAGTGACTTGCTCTAGCTCTGGGCAACCCTGCTTCAGCAGGGGAGTTGGACTAGATGATCTCTGTGGTCCCTTCCAACTCTAAAAATTCAGTGAAATTCAGTGAAATATCTATTAATTGTTCTGAAGCAGGATGAAGGTTCAGTTTGAGAATGAATCATCAGGGATGACTTTTGTAAAAAATGTCCTGTTAACAGTATTGGAAGCTGGTTTTATTTCACACTCTCTGTATAAGTGACACTCCTAATTTTAGTGGTCTTAGTTCTGAGTTGTATGAATGTGAGGAGTAAAAAAAGAAAAAGATATGAAGTATTGTATGCCAGAACAGTAGCTGAACTGTTTTATCATACAAGAATCTCCACCAATCATTTGAGGTTGTCCATTATATAAGTTTCTTCAACATTTTTTTCAGACTGTTTACTTTAAATAATCAACATTACAGAATTATGTCTAATCCCTGGGAATTTGCTGTTTCCATACCAACACATTTGAGATCAGGTAGCAGAAGTCCCATCTTACCTTCTAATTTTGATTTTACTTTCTTAGCAGAGATGTCTTGATAAAGATAAAGAATTGTCTGGAGAAAGATCAGGAGCTGTAGACAATCTACACAACGCCACTTTGACTGTTTAAGAGAACATAAACTAAGGCTGAATAATCATGCAAAAGGTAAATCATCTAGCCATGTAGTTAAGTCAGAATTACAATGAAGATACAGTTAAATTTTTTTCAATGCATTAAAATTGTGAGAAATGTTAATAAATTTAATTGGCATTTAACAAGATAGCTATAGCAAGTTAATTAGATATTAATTTACATGCTTCATAAATGTCAGCATTTTTAACAATTAAGCCCACTTTTAGAATACAGTTCAGGCCTGGGTATTGTTGGATCACAGGTGTGACTGGTAGCACTGGCTATATTAAGTTTATTGGCACTTCTGCTTGTAAGACTCCCTTCAGATACTCACATCAGGGTCAGGATGAAATTAGTTAGAATTAAATTCCTGTTCCTCTTCCCTTCTCTTTTCACATTAGTTATTGGTACTTAATAAATAAGTACTTGGTCCCCAGATCTGACAAATTAGACACAGGTAGCTACTGGGTAATTTTAATGTTACTATATCTGTCTCACCTTGACATCTCTAAAATACCCATTTGTGCTAACAGTTTACAAATTAAAAAGCTCTGTACTCTGTATTCACCATGATTATCACTTGCCCTGGTAAATTTGTTAACTGATGGTACAAAGTAGGCAAATTAAACCCAGAAGTTTTCTCGGTCTGTAACTACCTACCACACATTAAAAAAAACAACAAACAAACAAACAAACAAAGCGACAAGAGTTCAAAATGTTATGCATAGCAACTTAACAGAATCACTTTTAAAAGTCAGTTGCAAGCAGAAAATGTCCAAATAGTTTGCCAAATAAGTTCATAACACTTTTCTATTTTCAACTGAGTTTCTTAATTATAAGGTTGCATTAAAATTTCTATGAAGATAAGTGGATCTGCTTTCCCCCTCCCTCTCCTTTGTTTTTTCTCCCAGACACTAAGATAAAAGAAAAGACCAGCAAGGTTTTTCAAGATACCATTAAATGAAGAATGATGATGGTTCTCTTAGATTTGCTTTGATGAATGTATTATATAACTTCTGGAATTAGAGTGAGAAAGATAGAGACGCTTGGGCAGGAAAAACGGGAGATAGAACAGGAGACAAGGAACAGAGGGAGGCTAAAATGGGTGAAGATTTCCAATTAGTCCCATGTATTTTCTTCTGATTTGTTCTCAAGTGGCCTATTTGGAGACTGCTTTCTACCAGAGGTGTTCAATAGTACAGGCAGGATTTCCAAAGCTGAAAGAAGCTAGATTTTAGTTTAAAAATGGCTAAAAATTTAACAATGGTATCTTGAAAACATGCAAATTAACAGCCTGCATGCTTACAATATAAAAGCTTTTTCATTCATTCTGATATTTTATCTAACAAAGTCAGAGAATGCTTTTATTATGTTTGCCTGGTTTGCTGCTGGGAAGACAATGTTCTCCCAACCACGAGACTGCACTTCACTCCTATCTAGAGCTTCCAGAAGCTGATGTGTGGGATTCATGGTCCTACTTCATTAGCAGATAATGGTGAGGAATGTGCAGAAATAGGGGATTAAATTGATTTACTTTGGGATACAGGTGACACGCTCAAAGTCTGCAATAAAGGCCACATCTTTTATATTAAGGATTTCAGTGTTTTCCATTGGTTTTAGCATATTGACTACCTTGCACCTATTTGGCAACCAAAAGCAATAGGAAGACAAAGCACCACATGTATAAACTTGATATATGTATACACCAAATAGACCCCCACTTATAATAAGAATTATTCATCAAAGTAGTACTTTTAAAAGCAAAAAGAATGACAACATTCCACTGAAACTTTCCTGAAGTTATTTCAGTTTTGCAGGTATTTCTAAACTCAGATTAAAAAAAATTCAACAGCAACACACTGGCAGTTGGTATTCTATGTTCTTATTTTCTGCTTCTTTCTGAGTCAGGTTTTAGTCCTTAGTGATTCAATGGCTATTTTACCACTTCCTTTTAGAAACCATTCAACATACATAGAAATTCCAGGTTTAAGACATTTCACCTTATATTTCTTGTATATTTTCCCATTGTTAAGTTTACTCAAATAAGGTGATGAACCAATTTCTACTTGGAACATTTACTGCACCCTTCCTCCCCTCTCCTAAACATTTAGACATCGAAAATTTTAGCAAATAAGCATTATCATTTCTAGCAGCTGTGTTGTAATAACACTAAACATGTTGATTTCTGTTAATCTTTCTTTAATGGTTCCTTCGGGCACATAATAGTTCTTTATTTCCTTCCCCAGATTTCCCTGGTTCTTCAGCATCATTTGGGCACCAGAGAAATTATAGAAATTATTATTAGTGTTTTGGGAAGTGAAATAAATTCTACTTCCAACTGGAAATCTACAAATCTGAAAAATGATGTTTTTGCTGTTTGAGTACTGACATGTGAGATCTTAGTCCAAATTAAAGCCAATGTAACTAGGAGCAGAACTGTCCATTAAAACACAATCTAACTAATCAAGGACTAAATGTACTTCAAGGACTAAATGTACTATATTTAGATTATTTTTATGAACTACTGTACCAGTTGCATTTTCTAAGTCAAACTCCAAAACAGTGTAATCAGTAAAACTTTAATATGCAAAGTTTTTTCATAAGAAACACCTAGAGAGGTCTAGAACAGAAAGAATCATGTAAGATCACTAAAAGTCAATAGTACAGTATAGACACTGCAAATCATATCTAATTCATAAAAGTGACATACATATACTCTGATGTGATATGGTACCCATAAAAGTATTCATTAGTATATTTTTCCTCTCAGATAGCAAGCCCTAGTGGCAAAGAAATAGTGAGAAACCTTTCTCTAAACATACTAACCCAAAGAAGACCTTTCTTTTTTATTCTCCACCACTGACTTGCTGGACAAATTATATTTTTTTCAAAACAGATTTCTTAATCCCTGTTATACAATCTTTGCAGATAGTTCAGGAAAAGAATTCTATTGCAAGAGGGAAAAATACAAAAAAGGGCTATTGCTCTTGTACAGTTCAACTCAATTCTTCCACTCTTATTAAATTCATTATTTTTTCCTAATTTCTTTCTAGATTTTTATTTACCATTATTCTGGTCAAAATATATTAGTAATTAAAGAGAATCCTCCACATTCCAACCCTAATTGGTAAGTGAAGTGAGAGTTTTTGATCTGGTGCCATCAGCATAATTTGAAACCAGGTGGTATTAAACCAATTAGATTTTTTTAATTGATTTTTGCATTTTATGCAGTAAGGGAAATGCATTGATGTTCATTTTGGAAATGAGGTAACAATGACTTTTGAAACATTGCCAGCTCACAAAAAGTAAAGTCAATATCAATTCATTAGCAAATTAATGGGACTGATTTTATTGTAAATAGCTAACAACTGTGCAGCTGGCTGCCTTGAGTTAGTAGTCATTCAAAGAGAATCAGATGCAAGTTATGAAAGTAATGGAAGAGTTCAGAAATAAATAGACTTTTTAATCAAGAGTTTTATACTCCCTTGCAAGCAGAATATTTTTCACCTTTAAAAAGTGTCTTCCCATGACTTTACAATATAAGTATGAAAGCATTTGTATTAAACGTAGACTGTGTCTTTAAACAACGGCCTAAATACAGTTAAGGGAGCAATCACATTACAAATTAAAAAAAACTAAAAGCAAATTATTTCAGGTTTCTGTCAAATAATTTTTCATCTTTTTTTTTTTTCATACAGGAAGGAAAAGCTCTTGAAATAAAATGTTTGAACATACTATTTTTTTTCAGGTTGGTAAATAGTGTTTTAGTTTGAGGTCTTTTTGTTTGTCTTTTGTAAACAAAGACTTTTTTCTCTTTATTAAACTGAGGAACATTTTGAATTGAAACAACATTTTGAAATGGCAAAAGTCCCAAAATTTTACTGGTTTCCCACCCATTTTTCTAGCCTAAGCACTATGAAAAATTCAAAATGAATTTGTGAATTGTTTCAGGCAGATGCATTTTTCACTAAGAAAAGCTTTTGCCTGAAGAGTTTCCCCCAGCTACAGTCCTGAATAATGCATTGCAGGTAGCTTTGCTCATGAGAGCAGAGAGGCAATTGTATATTTCACAGATATTCTTCAGGATATAATCCCTCCAGAGCTCTCTTCAGAAGGAAATCCAACTTTAGTCCTTAGAAAGCTCAGCATGTTCTGTTTCATCACTGTGTCCAGCTGCTGCTCTGAGGAATATGTGAAACCAAGGCTCCCTAGTGCTTCTTACCCTTTTTCAGTAGGACACATTAGCTTGAAAAAAACGCTACAGAGCCATTCAGCCTCCAATTCTAAACTAATTCTTGTCCATCCAGCATGATATATTGTTATAAGAACCTGATTCTGCTTAAGTTCTCCAATGTAAACATTGAGAGGCAGTCAAAGGGGAGAAAATCAATGATGTCAGGACTTTGAGGCAGAGCTCATCTTACTGCATTTCTTTTAATGCAATCATCTGTGGGGTCTCAAAATCTCTTTCCCACCCAAGCCTGGCCACTCTTGTAGCATCCATTACAATGCTTTAATGTAGACCAGTCATTATCTTTGAAAATTTGTTTGGGTTTGTTACCCGTGTAACCTGTATTTTCAAGGATATGAGCCCATACGCTCAACATCTTGACCACTGCTAAATATAGCAGAACATGAAAAATATTCTCTGCTTTATTTAGAAAGGGCGTTGTAGAGCTGCATTGAAAGGGTTACGCCTGAAAGCTGATGGGTAATAGGCAATTCAAGATTTTCCAAGCACACCAAGAATATTGACTTTGTGAAGCTAACTGGATGGCGTGAGCTACTTCCAACAATTCAATCTACTCTATTCAGAGTGCAGCCAGTTTATAAAGGCATGCAATCTGTGGAGGACTGTTTCAGGGTCACTGTGCTACAGCCCTCTTGACACAGCCAAAAGAAAGTCCTGAATAGAGGATGAGAAGTCTGATTACTGATTAGCTTCAGTGTTATTGCAATCAATTCCCAGAAGGAAGTTAGCAATCTGCCCAGCACCCAAGAAAAGATTGCTATTAAAGGACCTTTATGATGGGAACACTCAACTCGGAAAGGTTTGGGGGATTTTTCAGTTGATAAATCTGGTTTTTGAAGAGGGTTTTTGGGTTGAGTTTTTTTATCATTTCAAGTTCTATTTAAGGAGTTCTTGATTAGTCCTGATAAGACTCCTTTACTGAACTTATGCCTACAAAGTACCTTTGTTTCATTTATGTTTACTGTGACCAAGCTGAATGGATTATTTAAAACTTTATACTCAAAGACATTTTCTCAGATGTGGTCTTCCTTCCACAGAACAAGTACTTCTAAATTCAATTAATTAATGAGCATGTTACTGATTTCTTTTTAAGTTAAACAGATCAAAAGGATATTTTATCTATTTTCATAATAACAAAAAACACCTTTAACTGGACCTTCCCATAAAAGTCCAGATGTTCCTCACCATCTAAAAACACAAAGAAACAAAACCTTGCTTCATTGTGATTCAAAATAAAATCTTTTTTTTTAATATGAAAAAGGGAATTAAAGGACAAACTAATAATCAGACTATTAATACCACACTTGGGAGAGGAAGTTAGTAGGAAGCTAGTATATTTTCTGTTTAACCTGAAGGAAAATATTTAACATTTCAGTCTTACCTTTTTTTCCCCCAGAAATGCAAAGAGCTATTACCTTCCTTCCCAGGAGTGTGAGGAAGATTAACATATTAATACATCAATACACTGAAGCATTCAGATGCTGTGCTACCATAAGAAATATAAATATCCTACATGATTATAAAGATTTACAGCTTCAAAAGTATGAAGAAATCTACTAAAAATGTGAATGTATTCATTGTTTGCGTAGTCTTAAATATGCTAATTTGTATGGTTCAATATTCAGTTCCTCCTAGTTGCTATTAGATCAGATTCACACATTTCAGAAGTTAAAAAGCTGGCCAGTGTTTCAGGCCTGGCCCACAGAATCTGAATACCTATCACACTGCTACTTAGCCTAAAATCACTACTGGTAGTGTAGACCCCTCAGCTGAAAAACAGCAAATATTTCACCAAAGGTGTCTGTCACAACTTAAACAGGTATAAGGGCTCTGAGCTGCAAAAAAAAATTCCAAAATAGTTTTTGCCAGTACAGGGAGTAAATGATTTGAAAACATGGGAGCAAATTATACTGAGCTCAAAAGTGCTCTTTTTCTGTTACTTCTCTGTTTTGATTTTTACTGCATATAGCAAGAAATAAAAATATATGGTCAAACAAGAAAAGTCAAGAGCATAATGCATAGGGAAAAAGGAGCTTAAAGGGAGCTGCAGTATAAATGTTAATGTAATACAGAAGTGTTATGCTCATAATTAAGTATCATTATAAATACCATCACTGAGCCTCAGTGCCTTTTGAAGGCATTAGCCAGAGAGGAATCAGGAGGCAGGTGGAGGCTCTGCAGAGGCTCACCCAGCTCTAAGTATGGTCAGAAGTGACACTGGGGTGCTAGGTGAGTTGTACCTGTGGAAAGGTAAGGTAAGCATGATTAGATTCTAAGCATATCCAGCACCAGGCAAGAGTTTTGAGGATCTAAATTCCAGGTGTAAGTGCCCAGAAGGGCTGGTAACCCAGGTGTATTTTCTGCTTCTTCTTTTCATGCACAGCAAGTGTTAATTTGCATCTAGGCTCCACCTGGAGCTTTCAGGGGGATATATGGGGGGATAAACTGAGGTACAATTACAACCCTTTTGACAATAGAGCTGTGACTTTGTCAATTTACCTCCAAAATTTTCCCTTTTTCAGTCTTTTCATCTAGGTGAAAAACAGGTATTACTGTAAGGCCATAGTGAAGTTTGAGTCATTAATATCTGCACAGTCTGGTTAGATGCTAAGAATAAAAGCACTAAAAATGTTCCAGAAATTTAGAGTGCATATAAAAATATTTTACTATAAAACGTTTACAAATAGCCTTTCGTATTGTTATGGTAAAAGTATCATTTAATAACTGCGTTTAACAACTAGGTGTCAGCTAACAGAAAAATATCTCCCCGAGGCTTGTCATACCTGGGTTTGAGTCAAACCAACACAAAATGCAGGTGTTGCTCAGCGAGGCAGCGACAGCCTCTCTGGAACACAGCGCACAACAGGTGAAACAACCAGGATGGTCTCCACTCAGTCTGGAGCCACAATCAAGAAGAACAGAGCCTGCCAAACTGACCTGCCACGGAGACATGCATCTGTCCAGGTGACAGGCTGCAGGGAATGTCTGTCCATCTTACAGGGAAAAAAGGGAAAAAGAAAAAATCCTCCCCAAGAGGAAGAGGATCCTGTATCCAGCCCAGTCAGGCTAAGGATGGAAGCCTAAGTTCTAAGGTAAGAACAATGCATGAAGTTCATGCTTGGGGAAGAAGAGGAACTCCCCCCCTGCCCAACTGCATCCTTTCCAGTTCCTCTCAAAAACAGATAGGAGGCTCTGGTCAAGGAAGGTCAGTTGAGTAAAAATGTAGATGAAAAGCAGTCAATAAAATGTACACTTCAGATCACTTCCACACCCACAAAGAAAAAAAGGAGAGGTATAGTTGTGGGTGACTCCTTCCTAAGGGGGACAGAAGGCCCAGTATGCTGGCTGGACCCTCCACAGTGGGAGGTCTGTTGTCTCCCTGGAGCCTGGGTTAAGGACATCATCAGGAAACTTCCTGGCTTAGAGCATCCTTCAGACTGTTGTCTGTTATTGATTTTTCCAGGTAGGTACAGAAGAAACTACAAACTGCAACTCAAGGTCAATAAAAAAGGACTTCAGGGAGTTGGGAAGGTGGTTAGGGGATCTGGGGCAGAGGTTATCACTTTCCATCACTCCTTTCTATAGCAGGTAATGATGCTGGGAGGAACAGAAATATTCAATTAACACATGGCTCCATATCCGGTGCCACCACCATGAGTTGGGGTTCTTTGACAATAGATTTGCCTGTACTACAAATATTTAATTTTGAAGTACTTTTGCAGTTTGTGATCACCAAAATCTTAACTGAGATACTCGACCATGGACCATCTCCACAATAAAAAAAATTACTGAGGAAAATTTTAAGATGTGATATCACATCTAGAAACTCATGAGGAAGAAACTCAGAGAAACACCAGTAAAATACTATTGTGGACAAAGATATTTTAAATTTCATTGAAGAAACCGGTAGCCTTTCACTACTTAGAACAACAGAATAGTAATTAAAAGTTTTGGGGGAAAGAATGGCCAAAAAAAAAGTTCACCTAAATCAGCTTTCTACATTGGTCAATATTATTTTAAACTGGTCAGAAGTTGTATTTTAAAGGTGGAGTGGGCACCATTTCATAGAAACATAACTGCAAGCAATAGCACACAGGAGACAGATTAATAATGAAAAAGATAAAATGATTAAAAAGACAAAGGTGAGAGAAATGGGACCTGTCTGGGCTGACATCTGGCAGAAAAGAACTTTACAACTGCAGGAATATTAACTGAATCTTGATGGTTTATTTCTTCCATGTTTACAGAAACTGTATTTCATACGTTCTTTGAAAATAAGTAGGATGATACCAGATATACAGCTGACTCACCATCACTTTATTCTCCTGAAATGGTCTGTAAGATATGTACTGTTGTTTAGCAATTACAGTCCAAAGGGTAAGCAATACTAAACAAATTTTATGTAAACAGCTTATTCATTATACATGCTTCATAGTCTAGCTTTATTCATGTAGATGACATTTTAAAAATTTAATTGTAATAAGAACATTTCAAATAAAAATATTTTAATAATGAAAAAGTAATCAAATCTTACTATAAATGGACAGCTACATCAGACATTTTTCCACATCTAGCTGTTGAAACTTCAGTAATGAAGTCAATTTGCCAACATTGTACATTAAGACACTATCCCATTTGACAGAAAGTCAATATGTGGATGACCAGATGGTTTTCTTTATCTAGCACTTGACAAGTATGTATGGACACTTTCAGTTAAGGGAAGACTTATGTGTTCAGCACTGTTTCCCTAGTATTCTTATTGAGAAACCATTATGTCTGTCAATGTTTTCTTCACTGCTGAAAATGGGGATGTGAGCATTGAGTTGCCTTCATTAATAAATCAATGTCCTTTCCCAGTTCCTTTTTTCTTGGTCTCTCTCTGTAGAAAACATATGGTGTAACTAAAAAGCACCTACTCAGGTTTGGATGTAAAATTCTCAGTAATAATAAAGCTGAGGAAAATGCAGTTTGGCAAAAATTCTGAACTCTTTTCTGAGACAGAGACTTCATTATTATGATGTTCTTATACATGAGACGTATATGAAAAATTATGTATACTCTTACTCAATTACAGAGATAGGACAAGTCACTAAAATAAATCAAGTACTTTGTTCACTTTCTGGAAAACGAATTGTGTTTGTACCCTTATGTATATTTTTATCTTCAGTCTAGTGATAGAGGAAAAAATACTAGGCCTTTCTTTGGTTTTAAGAACAGACACACTGATTGGTTTGATTTGTTTTTATAAGGATTAATTTATTAATATTTGTTGAGATTAGTTATGAGGATCTGGAGCTTCATAAGGTGTTTTCCATGGCCTTCAAATGGTATTCAGTTAGATACAAATAACTGGAATGTCAAATGTTATTCTTTAGTATAATTTATTTGTCATCCATTTGCTATTAAATTAATCTTATAAGAAAGCAAAAACACATACTATGTGATTTAAGTGACAAATTGCACAGCTTACATACTATCTGAAGTACATATTTAATGAGTGACTGTCAATGCAATAGCTCAGTGAATATTCAGGAACTAAAAATGCATATAAAAATTAGATTCATTTGTGAATAATTCATAAATGAAAAGTGAGAAAAACAGAAAACAACTGTGATTTGTGTTAGTGCGGACAGATCAATCTGATAAATGGAAAAAAAGGAAGATTTGGGAACTACCAGGAGACTACAACAGGACTCAATATCAACAGATTGCTGTAATAGAACTACTGTCCTCTAGTCAAATTACGCAGAAAGTAATGATGGGAGAGGGTCAGACAATTATATTGGATATTGATATTGTTTCCTTTAAGTAAGGAAAAGTCTGGTTTACATACAAATAATTTCTGAGGTATCAGTGTTACGTTACATACCCAGCTGGTCATGAATACCGAGCTAAAGAAGCACTTGCATCCTTAGGTAAGGATATCCTTGCATCCAGTGGTTACCACTCCTTCCAAGCTATTGTTCATAAAGCCTGCTCACAACTTTGACTACACTGATATACTAGTGTGTCGGGGCAATACTGATGAGTACTCTACCTCTACAGATTGTGCACTATCTGTGATGTTTCCCTCTCACAGATTAAAAAAAATAAAAAATGAAACAGTTCTGTCTTCCTACAGGGAAACAGAAGTATTAATTCTGACACCTACTATTCTAATAAAACCATTTCCACATGTATTTCAATGTTAAACTCGCACAAATAAAGTAAAAGCAAGCAGTGTTATAGTAATTTTACGCTTGAGTCCACGAATTAAAGCAATTTGCACTAACTTTTTTTGTCTTTATATATATATACCAAGGGTTCACATTCTGTTTCTTCTTTCCTAAAGAACACTTGCCTCTCTCAACATATGAAACAGAGCTATTATTTGTGAATATATTTTATTGGTGTGCAACCTTGAGTTCTATTCACAGTGTGCTATGATGCAGAATTTTTATTCTCTTCTAGTTCTCCTGAGAAGCTTCATAAGTTTTTTCTGATCTCCAGCAATTCTAGAAGAAAGTATGGGAGTGTGTCTTAGTGTATCTATCTTCATACTCTGCATGAAGCCTAGACTTATATCCTGGCCTTGGCTTGACCTGCACAGTGATTCATTGATGATGTATATTTATATTATCTGATGATGACCTCCTCACTTTGAGTATGACTTTCTTCTCCTTCCTTCTGTTCCCAGATGCTGCATCAACTCAATGGAGGTCTGAAACCACAGCTGGGGAAAAAAAACTCTCACAGCTGATAGCAAGAGAAAATATTTGTTCTCTCCAATCCAGCCCTTCTGCTACAATCCCCAGCTGGGAACTCAGAAAGAGCCTTCTCAGACGCATTTTGGCTGTGACTTATATCTGTTCAAATAGGAAAACTTAGTAGACCTGCCTATGGTTTTAATTCCAGAACTTTCCCAGATGACAAAACGAACTCAAAGATAATGATAGCCTAATATTTGGGCTCCCAGAATTTGAAATGAAATTAAGTACGGCTCAGTCAAAGGGTTCAGACCCAAATGCAGTGTAAACATAACCACCAAACATATTTACAGGTGAAGAACCAAGATCAAGGTGTACTCGCAACTACCTGATATGTTTTGAACCTCATTTTTTGGTGTATTCAACAATATATGTCATTTTATATGTGAAAAGCACTATTGATTTTGAGGTGTACTTCTGACAGTTCAGCTCTATATCTCTGTGTAGACTCCAAGAAGCTTCATAATGTGCTACAGGAAATCCCTGAATCAAAAATATTTTTATTTAAGCAGCCTTCATAATGGCAGGACAGTTGAGGCAGGAGAGTCTTTCACTGTAGGATGCTTTTTGCAATCTCCTGTCTCAGTGTCACCAAAGCTGCTGCTGACCAGCCACAGAGCAACTGGATGTTTAAGGAGTCCTGGGAAAAGCAAAGGGGTTTGGAATAAATAGGAAAAAGATCCATTTTTAGCATTAAACTGGCCCTTACACAAATCAGCAGTGTAGTTGTAACTAATCTTTCTAAGAGCCTTGGAAAGAAAAGCAACACCTGTAAAGCAATGAATAAAAATAGTTGATTGGGGTTTTTTCATCAGAGATATTAGGCAACTTGAGCGAAGCATATAGACACTTCCCTTGTCCCTCCTTGCAAGTGCTCTACTTCAAAGTTATAGCTTGCTGTTACATTAAGAATAAAACATAGTTATATACTCCAGTTCAGAGTTGTCAGTAATAATCCCTCAAGAGCACTACAGCCAGCAGGCTAGAGCCTTTAGACTCTCTGTAAAGAGGCAGGTTGCCAGGTTTTTTTGTGATTTTTTTTAAGAAAAATTACAAAAGAAAGTAAGAAACACACTTTTCACAGTGCACTTGCAGTCAAAAAAAAAATAGAGGATTCAGTAAGACATTCATACTGAGTTGGAAATAATTTATATCTTTCTCACAGTTTTCAGGATGATACACGAGGTGGTAGATTCATTCATAGGATGGCACCACTCATTCTTAGTCTTCACTGTGACTTTTCACCTGTCTTACAACCTAGTCATATTATACACTGAAAGTCTAGAGCAGTTTGTCTTCCAAAGACGAAAAAATGTCAGTAAAATACAACCATTTGATTCAGTGGTTTGGTTTTCTGTCCATAACTCCCTGGGAATGGCAAATAGATGGATTACTATGTTCAAAGGCACCCATAGCCTCAGTTCCACAGCTGTCTGCTTTGTACATACTGAAAACCAAACTTTAGTGTACCTGTGGGAGACCTACACCATTCTGTTCCTTCCCCTTCCCAACCTGGCATGTTCAGCATCTGCTGCAATCTTGGTTCTGGTGTAATAATTTTCCATCATAAAACACTTGCAAAGCAGAAAGTTAAATGCTGCTTTCATAAGCATCTATGCATGTAATTCTGCAGGTAGCAGAAGGCTTCCCTTAGAGGTGCCTTATGGTTCAAAGGGTAAGTGAAGATTATCATGTATAAATCAAACCTAATGAACAATTAGGGAGGCAAAGTGTAACTACATATATATATCTAAGAGTTGATGGGGTACCATTGAGAAAAATATTTTAGGATCTTCTGAAACACTGGGTCATCTTTTTTTTATCTTCTCAAGCTATAGAGGAGAACTCTGAATCGGAAAATACAAGCAAAATTTTCTCTGCCGAGGAATTATGGAACTATGGAGAGGAAATTTGGACCACTTACATTAAAATAGAAAGAAATAAACACAAGGAAGCACTTTATCTAATCGTTGCTTCTATTTCCTATTTGAGATGTCATTCAAGAATTTGCCACGTTTAACATGGCTGTCTTTTGATGTCAGAAAGACTCAACATCTTTGACAAGTTGGCAATAATAGTATAAAAGTTGTTTTCTACTTTTGTTTCAGCAAGTTCCAACTGTCTTTTTTATCATTAGCCATTGCGCTCTTAGGTGATACTTAAGAAATATTAGAAAGTACTTAAGATTTCAGTTTACAGAGATTTACTGAGTGACTCTGTCAAATGATCAGAAACACTAAAAGGCTTCTTTTGTATGACCTTTTCATATTCACAAACCTCAAGCCAATTTTGGTGTAACACATGACAACTCAGGTCAGCTTTAATGCATTTCATAGGACATGCAGTCTTAAATTATCTCAGTCAACATACTCTTTTCTGACAGCTAAAGGAAATGGCCAGGCACTAACTTCACTGCAAATAGTATGTATTTTTATTTTAATTCTCACCACAGCCACAGTAAACGGTAATCAGCAGGCATGTAGAAAGCAGAGTAGACCATCTCCTCTTGACCTGTGATGTTTTCTTTCAATACATCAAATGCTTCTCCCAGCACTACTGTGTGCTTTTATGACTTCACATGATTGCCTGAATTTAACTTAAACTGCTCTGTTTTAATCCAAAAGAATTCAGAATGCAAACTTTTTGATGCAGAGGAGATTGCTTTGTCTAAGCTACTATTTTCAATTTTTGTTCTCTCCTTCCTTTTAACAATTTTCTATATAATTGGCAATTAACCTTCAAAACCACTTTGGGTTGACATAATCTGTCCAATGGTGCTATCTCTAAAAGAGTTAAGAGTTAGTTTCACACAGGAAGAAGGAAGGCAGGAAATGCTCTCTCTATAAGGCTATTGAAGCCATTCACTCTGTAATTAAAACTTCTGATAGTGCACCTATATTAAGACAGGTTCAGTCGAATGTGTCAGAAAGACATCAGGTCAGATGGGTTCTTTTTCTCCAGTGTTTCACCTGCAGAGCTTGGATAAGGTCACTCACTTTCTCAGTCATTCTCTATCTGCATGCTGGAACCAGCAAAATTGATTAAAACCCCTGCAGAATTCAAGTCTCCAGCAAAATCACAAGGATATGACACGGTTTATTTGAAAAGGTCAAAAACCAAACAAAAAAAGAAGTTACCAGATGGTGAGAATCCAACCAGGAGAATGTAGTATAGATGGCATCTATATTATTCCAAGATTTTACAGTCTGTTAAAGAAGTCTGGGCATGTCTTAGTACATTATCTATTCACTGAGACCACAGCAAAGAATCAAAAAACAGAGCTAGGAAATCAGAGTTCCTCCCATGTTTTTCCTTCATCTGCCAGGTCTCGTTGAATTAATCCCACAGTCACGTGGACTGATTTTTCAGTTAATCAGCAATTCTGGGAAGTAAGAACGATTATCTGGTTTAGGAAGAAGTTGTTTTTCAAAATAGTGAACAACGTAAAACATCAAAAATGGTTTATGTAAAACCACAGAAAAAGTATTCTACACACAGCCTCATTCAAATTGCTTTTAAAAGAGTTGAGGGACATTTTAAAACACAGTTAGCTTGAATTTAAAAAAGAAAAAACCAAAATGTCTCAATTAGCAAATTGAAGAAAAACCTACAATGAACTTACAAAGTTGGTTTTTTTTCTGGAAAAATATCCAACAGCAATATTTTCATGCAGATTTTCAGTTTGAACCATGTGTACTTTCTAGATTTTTACTGAAAACCCTAGCATTAACGATCATTTCCATATGTATCTTAACTTTCTATTTGGCTACCAAACTACATGAAAACAGACAAACTATCTTTCTTAACCGAGAGATTATTATGATTTAAAAACCTTTTCTGTGTTCTATATCTACTTGTCTATATACTGTCTATATGTCTATACACTGACATGATGATACAAAATCAGATTTAGAGAGTCAAAACACAAGAACTGTTGACAAAAACCTATTTACTAATATGACACCTCTTAGTGACCAGACAGTAGCCAGAATATTATGAGATCACTGCTGGTGACTGGACTTGAATAAGATTCTGTGTCTGCATACAATGAGAGATGTCTAATTCTTGCCTCTGTGCACGGTGCATTATCCCACAGGAACTTCAAGGCTGGTTTCTTAAGGGCTTGGTCTTTCTGTTCACTGACTGTACCAAAGCTACACCATGAACGAAGTTGTTACAAGATACTACAGAATATGTGTGAGAGAAATCTGATCTTACTGCAGAAAATGTTCCGGTATTCACCTTATTATACACCCAAAAATCCATAAAGGGGGAAAATGACCATGCAGTGAACTCTAACCAGTATTTATCCAACAGTTGAGGTATTTACTGTATTTTGTTCTTTTTCCCACCCCTGCACTGATTCTATATTGTCCAATAAATACTGAGGTCATACTGAAGCTTTTGTCTAACTGTAAGCATTAACAAGCTCCCTTCCCTCTCTTCAGACACCTTTTTATGAGAGGTATAGGAAAACAGCATTCTGGGATTGACAGCCCTGTGTCTGACCAAATTGAAACAGACTAACGGGTTACAGATTCAAGTCTGTGAGTTTGAGACAGTTATGTGTACTAATACAAAAATACGTTCCTTCCACATGGTATCTTAAACCCTGTTTCCTTAAGAAGGCAGAAAAAATATTGCAGAGGCTGGATGAAGTGATTGACAGTGTATCAAGACGAACCGACTTAAGATGCAGAGAACAGGAAGAATCACATCACTAAAAAAAGTAGTCTTTTACAGACTCCCATCAGCACAGATGAAAACACAAATGCATTGATTTCAATACCTGATTTAATAATAGTGTAAAGGAAGAATCAGACCCTGCTATAAATTCCCTCATATCCCATCTGACCATTTATTACAGGACAAACTATGTAACTAAAATGTAAGAGGAAAGGATTGTTCTCCATATCATACAGATTAAAAGGGAAGCTTACTGAAATACACTCAACTAATGGAGCTGTGCCACTTTGCATCAGGATCTTGCACGTGCTCTTTACATATTCCCTGTGTTTTCAGCAACAGGTCCTTCTGGGAATGGCGTTTGCCTTTACAGCTCATAGTAAGCGAAATGTCATTAGTCCCATCCTGTCACCAAGACTGATTAGAATCTCTGAATATTCTCTGCACTGCACTTTGGGATTTATACATATTCATCCTCTGGTAAATATTTACCAAACCCATACAACATACCTTCATAAACATTTGTCTCCGTTCCATTGGAAAGGTAACCCCTTGCATATGGTAATAGCATCTCTTGAATTAATCCTCCATGAACAAAAATGATTTATAATTACACAAAACTATGATTATGCCAAGCTCCCTGCAATTTTGAACATGGGTGAAGAGTGGCTCAGGGGGGTCGCTGGAGTGGAACCCCCTGTACCACTGCCATATGCTAATTGGACTCCTGAAAAGTTCAGAGAAACAAGTCTGCATGCCAGCATTCATCTGCCTAGTAACAATTACATGTCTCAGCAGGGAGCAAAAATGCTACCAAACACAGCAAATAGACCTACACATTCATACACAGCAAAAGATCACGAGGAGGAAACAAGGCAAAGAGTATGCTAATGAATGAAATAAGAAAATCACTCGACAGGAAAACAGTTAAGGAAACAATGACACTAAGGAAAAATGCTGACAGAAAGCTCAGCTGACCTACAGCAGTTTGCTACTGGATACAGAGACTTTTGTATCCTGTTCACAGGGCCAATTATTTGAGTACAAGTAAAAAATGTTCGCCTCTACCTAATATAATCCTTGGGTGGGTAGTGACCTCCATCCCCCAAATCTTAGTGAGTGACTGAAGCTTTCATCGAGTCAATGAATTGAATGAGGCTGCTAATAGCAGCAACAAAGGCTTTGCTTTTTAACCTAAGATCAGATTTGATTTTCTATAAAGCTATTTTTCTCATTTCTTAATCTGTTTGGGTGATATGTATTTGACTTTGAGTGGCTTCTTTCACACATGCCTAAGTGGAATCTCACCCTAATCTAATTTATTGTATCTCAAGGTAATTAATATTTGTTATTTCAGCATGTTACTTGTTACTTTTACCAGTCTTTCCTTGTCATTGCATTGCTTCCCAAACTCATATTGGATCCTGTAAAAGTATTTCATACTTCACCTTCAAACTATCAAAGCACTTTAGCAGATGCACAAGCACTGGAGTTCCCCCAGCCCCTTGTGGGGGATTGCTCATCAGAAGAAAGTTGTGTACGTGCCTGTCTGACTGGATGGATGAAGTTCTGACATTTCAGCGAGGAACCTCACTGTGCTTGCAGCTATTGTGTGTCATATAAACACTTGTGCAGTTTGACCTATCCAAGTAGGTACAGCTGGAGCCAGAAGGGTACAACTGACCAAAGGGTGTCATCACCTAAACCTTAGGAAAAACACACACCTTTTTCAGGAATAGCCCTTTTATAGTGATATCCCCAAATGGCTTGTCTGTCTCTTAATTTTTCAGATTATATAAAAGAACAGTAATGTAATTATTAATGCTTTGACGGGTTTTGCTGGGTAAGGAACACGTTGTTAGAAAGATCACAGAGTGCTGAAGGAACTCAGGGTTCTGCTTATCTGTCCTTTACTTCACTGTTCACCATCAACAGTTTTGCCTGGCACTGGTGCTGCAGCTGTGCAGTGGCCAGACACGGCCTGAAAAAATCTGCTCCCTTTACCCACCTTCTCCTTTTCTTCCCCAAATCCCATGCTGTGGAGAGCGTAACAGTTCTAACTTGTCAGACCACTATGTATCAAAGGCCATCGCTAGTGGTACTAGATATGGGATTGGACAATCCCATACTGTGTCTTCTTCAATCAAAGGATTCAAATGGATCATTGACCAAATACTGCAGAGACGTAACTACAGTGAAACTAGGAGACTGGTCCAGGATGCAATTTGCACAATATCTTAATCATTATTTTTTTCTACAAAATAGTTCTCATTATTAAACATTAATTGTTGTGTTTGTTTTTGTTTTTTTTAAAATATCTTCTGCCTTTGTCTAAAATAACAGTTTTAATTTGCTTATCAAAGTAGTTTATTCTTAATGAAGGGTAATTATTTTGTGATTACCACAGGCATGTATTTACATCTGCTATTAATCTTCTGACCAGTTTGTCAAATTGGACTAGTTCCAGTGATAGGGATATAGCCATACTTCAGCTAACTCTGCTCATCCATTGACAGTTAGCAAACCACCATGGATACATTAATGAGAAATGACATTTAAGTGTTCAGCTGTATTTAAAACAATTTTTCTACAGTCACTTGAATTTAAGACAGTGTTAAATATTCTCTCCAACATATGAAATACAAAATAAGCTTATTATATCACTTATTAAAATGCCTTTAAAAAGTCTTTTTCACTCAGGACATAATTTTCAGTTCTCTACGTCATCTGGTTCTTTATGTTTCTCTTTTTTGCAAAAATGTTACGATTTACCACAAACTAAATTGATAAAATTAATCAATAAAATTATAATTTAATTCTCTTTCCTTTGGTTTTTCTTTTTGGATACAGTGCTGCCTAGAATACGCAGCTATAAACAAACAAAAAAATACATTAATACTGTTACTTAGCACATATTAGCATGTAAAGGGTATTTCATACCCTTTAATTCTACCAAAAATTTTAATGAAGTCTGAATGAACAGTTAACTGCTGTAGTTAATTAATATAATTAACTACATTAATATAATTAATGGAGGCTGACAAGCTAGGTGTATTTTCAAGGTTTGCTGTAGGAGCAGCTACAAGCACATTGTACTTCTTAAGCTTTATTTTGCCTTTTGGTGTCCGGGAGTACTACGACAAGAAATAGACAGAGCTACATAGAGTTTTCTGCAATGTTTTATTTACTCTGGACTGTAGCCTCTGTTTGCTGGTTTTGCTCCATGTGTGGAGGGCAACTATGATCACAAAGCACCTAAAAATTCAATAGATACAGGATATGAAAAGGTTTATTGAAATTAAATCAACTAATTAGTAATAAAAAAAAAAGTCCCATCTCTGTATTTATTTCTCTAATGCTAGATACAGAGTGGTTTCTCATACTAATATTGCCACAGCTCCTCTGGGGGTTATTGGGTGGTTGATTTTTTTATTGTTTTGAGTTTTTTTGCAAATGCCTCTAGGCTTCATGTTCTATTATTGATGGTTTTCCAGACAGTTGCCAGTGTTGCTTTTGTCCCTGATTTTCTTGCCACTGGAGGGCTTGTCTAAAAAGTTTCCTGGAGTGGCAGATTGTTTCTTTCCTTTGAAGCCTGTAGAAAAGCACTTCCTTCTAATCTTCAATCCTAAATAATGTGAATGCTGTTCTGCTCTCCCTCCACTCTTACTGCATCATTGCTAGCAGTCAGGTGAAAGCAGACCAGTTGACAGATACCAGGCTAGAAAGCCTGCCCAAAGAAGTGTAGACATTTTTTCTTGAAAATTGCATCTATTTTAATAATCTGGCATTTGTCAAGGAGTCATTCTAATATAGATTGGCCTCAAAAAATAATGTGACATGCTCCAAACACCATCAAACTGTTAAAACATACATGTCCTCAGCCAAGATAGAAACTTTATTTATTCTGTGTGTGTGTGATTTCTAAAAGCCTCATCCACATTCTGTCACTTTTTTCCTCAAGGGCTTCATCCTTGCTCCTGCCTCCATTTCAGATGTACTTCAGGACACAAGGCAGGACACGACAAAGATAGGAAGGACATGTGCTTGACAGTTACTTTGATGAATGAAGTTCAATACAATTACACAAAATAAGTGGCATATTGAAATAATTCACCACTTCGGGGAGCAATTATGTGAAATAGGAAAATGTTTTTGTTCCTTGATTTTGCTAATGGTGTACTCAGAAGAACAAAGAAATTACTTGCCAGGGGTTGTCTTGGATTGACAATATGTCAGCATTGAATAAAAATCTGTAAATCTTTGCAGGAAACCATGTTTTCCAGGCTTGGGTGTCAGCAGAAAGCAGAACTTGGCCTATCCCCGTTGAGAGAATTTGTTGCCAGCACACACTAAGTGTCTCTGTGCACACGTGTATATAAGAAAGAACTGTCACAGAATATGAAACAGAGAACACAAAAGCAAGACTGTGGTCTAAACAACAAAGGTAAGGAACAGAAGACAGAGAAATAAGTTAAAAAATAATTAATAAAATAAAAAATAAACTAGAGATTTTAGTCTATCAGCTTGTCCCTTGCTACACATTATGCCTGCATGACTGAGTGAATGCAGAACCTGGCCTTTTGATATCAATCTCATGACAGTTCATCCAGCACTCTGTTTGAATAAAACACTTGTATGCCAATAATTTGAGCCATGCTGTATCAGTATCATATTAGCTGCAGCACAACAGGGTTTACAACAAAATTGCATGTTATTAACGAGCTATTAAATGTCACATTCATTCAAGGACACACTTCAAAATAGTTCTGTGTTATACAAAACAAGTAGCAGCATATTGAACTGTGGTATTGTAATATATTTTAAATTGATATAATAAACTGTCTCCTCAGAGATGTGAACTATCCACAGAGAAATAGCTGTGAAGACAGGCATTGCTGACACAGGGCATCAAGGATGGGGCTGTTCCACATGTTTAGAGGAGGAGCCAAGGGGGGGGGGCACAACACTGGTGGGGCAGCCTCATCTCCAGCAACGGTGTCACTTCTCAGCACCCAAGGGGGTTTAGCAAAGCAGCAGTAGTGAGGGCAACAGGGTCAATTGAGGGTCTAGTAATCATCACAGACAAGCAAGGGGACAAGCCCCATCTAGGGCCACTCCAGGAATTTCCATGAGCAAGTCAGGAACAGCAAAGAGTGCTGGGCTCAGATTTACCTACAGCAGAGCCCAGGCAAGGTCTGGGTAACCAAGTCTGCATTTAAATGAAGTACCTGGGATTGGGCAGGGGGGCTGTGAGTTGAAGCTGGTTGGGGAAATTAGGGCCTGTTGGTGTACATAGGACTCTGACATCTTCATGGATTATTAGACTGAGAAGAGAACTCCTCACCATCTCTTCTCTTTGAAAAGATGTATCATATTTGCAGGAAGAAATGCTCAGTCTGCTGTCTTTTTTTAGTGTCTTTGCTTTTGTCTTATAGTATACCATAACACCAGAATTGTCTGTTTTCCATTATCAGTCTCTAGAGTCTATTGTTTTCTATTCAAATTTTTCATTCAACTCTGTTATAAGAAGTCAATAGGAAGATACATAATTTTCCTTAATTCTTTAAACATTTATTTTGCTTTAATTTTTTAGCCGTCTTTTTTCGCAAATGATTAAAACAAAAGAAAACATGTAATTTGAAAGCTTTCTTTTAAATTTCTCCATTTGAAAACATTCCTTCACAATACAGAGCGCTTGTTATACAGTAAGTTGGGTTTTCTCCTGAAAATTAACAATTTTGGTTTTGTAACATTACCTTAAATTTGCACTCATGCTTAGTGAACATTTTTTATCATAGTAAAATATGTGATCTCTTTGTGTAGTAGTAGTAAAATAGTGATAGTAGTAGTAGTGTAGTAAAATAGTGATCTCTTTTGGGTAACTGCAAAATGTTTTTAATTGAAAAAATTTTGGAGGACCAAGAGTTATCTGTTCAAATATTCTATATTTCTGCATTTTTTCCAGGAAAAATTTAAAAAATTCATGTTAAGAGGACTTTTTTTTTTCCTGGAAAATAATACTGTTTCAATTTTTAAAATGTTTCAACATAAACTCTTCCATTTATTTCCATTAGTCAACAAGAAGTCTTGCAGTGGCAAGGAAATACTGAGGTTCCAAAGTGTAGGTATAAAACCTTGTTGAAATATAATTTCCATTTATCTTCAAAAAGATAAACTGTGCATCAAGTTAAATTTGCCTGGCACTACCTGTGATTAGATTGAGGAATACCATCCCCAGGACCCACTGGTTCATACTTTAACAGACCTAAACCTACTTAAAAACATTGAACAAAATGAGGGAAGAAAAGTGAATACAGTAGTTTAGGTCAATTGATACAAAATCACTTTTGTTTAACATGGTTCATAGCTTTCATTGCCTTTCTTATATCCCAATAAATCTCGGTAAAGAAGGTATTTATGCTAGAGGTACACAACTAAGGTTTGTTTTATCTTACCTCAAAGATAAATTATTAGGTGTTTATGTTTGATCTTTTCATTAATTAAAAAGAAGAAAAAAGCAAAACAAACAAAACTGAAACAAAAAACCCCCCAAAACCAACCAGCCAAACAAAGAAAACCCCAGCCAAACAAAAGGAGAGAGAGATATAGTTGCTTTAGAAACTCCATGCAGAAGAACAATAAAAACATCTTTATCTCTCGTTATAGAAAACGTGTATTATCATAAGAAGAGTGAAAGGGATGGATTTGTAATTTTGGAAAGACCATAAAGAACAAAACTGTTTCTTAGCCAGTTCAACACAACCGCTGCATCTCCTACGTTTACTGAGGACAAAATCCCCAAGTTCTTGTTAAATTCAATGGGCTTTTCCTGTCATAACTAAATAAACCTGACAGCTAACTCACTCTGAGACAGCAAATTTATTACAAGGTTTAAAGAAGCTGTAGCAACTCCCCCTGACCCCCAGTTAGCACAACTAATGCATCAGATGTTCAGCAGCTGTGTGTGAAACTAATAGCATCCATCATGATAATGCTTAAGACATCAGCTATTATGCTCACAAAAGATAACACAGATTCAGAGAAAGCAGTATGCCACATCCTTAGCATGGGCAAAATGGCACCTCTCCTCTGAAGTAAATGATGTTGCACTCAATTACATCATCTCAGAGCAATAAAATGACTTTAAACAAAGTTGCCAGAGAGTGCCTTCCTGGGGAGACTTTTTTGTTGTTAAATAGTTCTGGGTTGGTTTTTTTGGTTGGTTATGTGTTGGTTTTTTTTTTTCTCCATGATGGAATTGGGTTATTCATCTCATTAGAAGTTTACTGGGATCTTAAATCTCATTCTGAAGAGCCTGCAACAGCTGTCAGATCACTGCAAGTTTTGATCATCTTTCAGTTGGCTACAGCAGTGACCAAGCAGAAGGAGGCTCATCTATTTTGTTACCTCTGCCTCTCCACTGATAAACTAAAGTGTTGTCATCGCTAAACTGATTTGTCCTTCTGGATCTCCCAGTATCTAGGAAGTATCGTTATAAAACTTTCAGGTTTATAGCTTTATAAATACAAAAGACAGAAAACCAAGACCCATTATAATTAATAAAAAGTTGGGTCTGAAACTCCAAGCCAAACGCCTACATTTCAGAATGCTCCTTTGTTTCCAAAACAGGGATTATTGGAAACTGTAGAGGTTTTCCACATTGTTTTTTATTTCACTGCAGTCTTGTCACACAGGCATTCATTAACACTGACGTACTATGAATAAACAAAGTTCAGTAACATTTTGAAAAGCTGTATGTAGGGTAACTTGCTGCACAAACATGAATGATCATCTCAAGTGATTAGAATAATCTACAGCTGAAGACATGGTGGTCTGCTTAACACTTGAATAAATGCTTAAATCCTAGCCCAAGTTAAAAGACAGTGGTATCTTAAGCTATTCATTATGATTAATGAACCTCTAACCAATACACTGTGAACAGGTTTCTCTCTAATAAACCTGCCCTAATTAATTAGTACCTGTCATCTTTACTCCTTTCTTCAATCCTCCTTCAGTCTCCTACTTCAGTCAATTCTAGGAGAAAGAACAAAAACTCTGTAGGCAAGGAGTCACAGCATGGCATTCTCCATCTGGAAGAAGCTTTCCAATGGAACTATAAAGTGCACCAAGATGACTGGTGCAGTAATATCCCATTAAGGTTATGATGTGGACTTATAAACAAGGGTGGTGGCACTATAAGCACACAGCTTTTGTTCCCAAGGTGGCCAGTTTTTAACTTTTCAAAAGTAACATGGTCTTCAGAGCTGTTGAGCTTCTATAGGACCTGTCAAATTCATATCTGAAAGTTTTAGAACTGGGCCATAAATACAATATAGAATACTTTCAGCACTTCAATCTATGATAACATGCGTATTACACAGCTGCAAAACCCTTTTCCCTAACCTTTTAAAATATATTTCCTTTGGCATTTTAAGTTATCAACAAAAACTATCGTGAAAATTAGAATTTATTTTATCTAACAAAACTGTTAGGATCCCTTAGCACCTTCTCAAAGTTCTAAATTGTGCAGCAAATCCTAATGTGAACAAAGCCATTCAATATGACAGTTGAATTGCCCATAAACCCTAAATTATAAAACTGTAATTTCAGAAAATGACTTCATTATCACAATTAGACATAGAAAAATGTTTTTAGTAGTCACTTTTTATTCATGCATTTCAAACTTAATTAAAAATAATATGGAATATTATGCTCAAGGTTGGGAAAGAGATAAAGAAAGGTAATATGACACACCAAAGATCACTAAACTTGTCACTAACATCGTCGGAATAAAACTGAATTCACCTGGGCAATAGTCTAGTGTGTTCATCTACTAGGCTGTCCTTCCCCTCTCTTCCATGTACATAGCCAGCATTAGTTGTTATAAAAGAAAAGCAGCTTTCATGAAGTCTTGAATGTCCTTTTATCTAATAAGGTAAGTCCCTGCTTCGCTGCCATTGAAACCAGGAATAATCCTATTAGAAATAATGGAGTTTAAAGAGTTGTAAAGGCATACAAAATCCTTATGAAGGGCATTGGTAAACCAGTCCTATCATCCTTTTTTAACCCTGTGTCTCTAACAGAACAAGAGATAATTTCAGGTTTAAAAGAGGATAATCATGAAGTAAGCAAAAATCATGTTTCACTTGATATAACATAAGCCTTTGTAGTTCAGAACTTTGAGATGGGTAGAATGACTGTTGTTGAAAATGCAGGAGGTAATTTAACAAATTCAGCAAAGTTTTATGAAAAAATAAAAAATATAAAAAGCCAGTGTAAATAAGGAGCAATTTCAGCAAATTTATGGACTGATATGAATGTGACTCTGATTAGAGCTTAAAATGTGTGTTAAAAGCTCATGATTCAGGACCAGTTGTAGCTGGAGCAATAGGAATAAATGCTTAGAATGGAACATTTTCCAAACTGGAGGACAGTATTATTCATACAGGGAAGCAACTCACCTTCCTCTGAAACACCAAGTAACAGCCACTGGTGGAAGCAGAATGCCTGATGCATATAGTAAATAGATTAGTGTCAAATACTATGTCCTCAGATTCTAATTAGTGTAAAGTACTTTAAACTGGAAACATCACTGATACAGCAATGAAGTTTCACTCACATTTTCTTCATTTGTATTCAGGAGAAATAAGCTGTTGAGACCTCAGGAAGTGAGAAAAGGGGGAGCAGGGTGGTTAAATCCATCCAAATTAACTCAGCTAATGCATGTTGGACAGCCTAAGGTTATTAAGAATTGTTACTATATTGTCTGTTCCATCTTAACTGATGAGATTTCATAAAACTTAGGTTAAGGGCATTCTCAGTCTTTCCCCTTTCTTCTGCTTGAATGTCAATTTACGAAGCATCGCATATGTATAAGATGGCATGCAGGAAAAAAGAACAGGCAGGAAACACGAGTCTGTGCTTTTGGGAAATAATACAACAGTTGTATAATGCAACAGATCTGCACCATACAGGCAGGAACAACCTAACATGCAGGCTTGTGCAAGGTGTATGCACATGTTGCTTTATGAGCTTCCCCAGTCAATTATTTCTTTCAAAAAAAAAAAAAGGAAAGAAGATTATGTCACAGTCTTTTAAGTCACATCTTTTTAGTCAGTTACCACAAGTTATTTGATAATACATTGACATTTAAATGCCTCCTTACCTCCCTCTTTGGAATACATTATTAAGCATGGAATAATCCCCAATTTAGCTTTTTTGAAATATTCTTTCCTTTCTTTCTCAAATCTGTAGATAGCAACAAAAAAACTATTCTAATCTTAGATAAAGTCACTGCATTCTTTACCAATCTCTTCAAAATTCATTAAAATGTGTGGTGATTTTAAAAAAGGGGTCACTTTTTAACCAATGGCAAGAATTTTTTAAACACCACATCTCTAGTAACAGGAATCTCTTGGAAAGTTTGCCCAGAGCAGTTTCTATCTCACTGCTTATTTTGCTACAGTAGGACTTAAAGGATCTTTGTTCAAGCTCCATCTCTACCAGTGACTTCTTGTGTTGTTTGGCAAAGCTGTTTTATCTTTACTGTCCCTTTATAAGCAAAGCTAGTCAGCACATGATTTTTTTCATTATTTTTTCCCTCATGCAAAATGTAATTATAATAATGATCACTCATTTATTTTTGTTTTGGCCAAAAGATTTAGGGGACCATTCTACCTTTTTTTTTAATATTTAATATTTTGCAGATGAAAAAATTCTAAGCAAAGAAATTTTAAATTAAAAAATAAATTATGGGGTTTCACTTGCTTATAAAAAGCTTTCATTTATAAAGCATGTCATTGCTTTCTGCAGCAGTACTCATTCAGCCTAAAGTCCCCTTCACTTCAAGAAAAATAAAACCTTAATGGAAGTTTTTAAGTGATGTCTTTATATTTTTTTTTTCCAAACTGTAAGTTTTCTGGAGTACAGGCTTCTCACCTTGTGTTTGTGCTGCACCAAACACATTGACATTGAAATGTTGTTTCAAAATATCTGGTGTTTTTCTAAAAAAAACTTAAAAAAATCATTCCCACTGTGCCCACTGTGAGCCAGAGATCTGCAAGGACATCTGAACTGGAACCACTAGCTATGACCCAAAGTGTATTAAGTATGGTTTGTGCCACTAGTACTATATTTTTCAAAATCATGCAAGTAGGATAATGGCATCCTTGCTGAGTTGCTAGGAGTTTTTTGTTGGGTTTTCTTTGTTGTTTTGTTTTTAAATAAAACCCCCAGAATACAATGATGATTTGAGAAGTTAAAAGTAAGTCTGACATAAGAAGGTACATGTCCATTTATGTTTTATAAGTTATAGGCTTGTCTTTTCTTTCCTTTTTTTCCCCCCTCTCTCTTGTGGTAACATTTTCCTTTATTTGATCCTTAACAAGTGTGACTATGTAAACAAATCCTCTGCAGAATCTCTTACAGGTTGACAGTTCTTTCTTCTTTCCTCAGCAAGATTTTTTCTTCTTAACAGCTTCAGAAAATTTGAGTTTGGGATAGAGAGAAATACTGACCTTTTCGAACTGTTCTTGCAGTCACAGAGCTCAAGGCAGACAGAAAGGCTAAATTCTGTGTTGGCCCACTTTTTTTTTTTTTGCCATGGGTTCCATCTGGAAGTTCACATAGCTTGTACAATGTATGAAATACAATCTGTTAATTTAAATTATCTTTAGAAAGAGTTATCCTGAGTGACAGCATATTACATTTTCTTAAGACAGGGTCTAAGCCAGGAAATTGTTACTTGGGTTCCTTTACATCTTACCAGTGGAAAGGGAGGTAAATTACATATCTTCCTGACACAAAAACAATGAATTCAAAAGTGAACAGGGGAATAACACTTCCAAATTTTTCATGTAGCATCCTAAAATTAAAGGTATGACAGTCATATCATGTGCAGTGGCAAGATAATTTTTTTTATAAGAATGGAAGAGTTCACTTGCTGCTCTTCCTGGCCAGCTCAGTCATTTCTTTGAGCAAAAAGTCCCAGCACAAAATGACATGTTGGTTTGCTAAAATAGTATGTGGTATTAGCCAAGTGACCAATTACTAGCAAAAATGCCCCATAAGTTTTGCTGTTTCTTCACTCCAAGATGTGTATAATCATTTTGTGTTTTCTATCCATCAAATTATACACTTGTGCTACTATAAGTATAAAATTTTTTGAAGTGTCTTAGGGCTAAAACAGGAGTTTTGATACTCTTCAAGTAAATCACAAATAATTTTAAGAGAAGTTACTTTATGAGTTTATTAAATTTTGCAGAATGAGAGAATACCTCCCATGAGCAAATGTCACTTTTAAGAACCAAAATTCTAAGCTCAAGTTTTGCTGAGTTCAAGTTCCATAGAAGAGACATGTTGTGCTGAAGGCATCAAAAACCAGTGAAAATGAAAGCCTTCTGATGCAAAAGTCATGCAGTGAAAAATGAAGAAAAAAAGAAAATGAAAAATGAATAAGGAGAATGAAGACTAGGGACTAAGTGAAATTAAAAAAATAAATACACTTGTCCAAACTTGAGTGTGACAAAAATAGTGCTGTATATTCCATGCTGCATGTACGTAAGAAATTAACATATTTCTCAGAAGATTTTATATTCTGTACTACAGCATAATTGTAAATTGGGTTTGCTAAATGAGATGGCAGAATGAAGATTAGTTTAATATCTCATGAATATGCTTCCATATCTTCAGCTTTTCATGCCAAACTGCTGTGAGTTTCACTGAATGCACTCATTTAAGGACACAGTTAAAGAACTGCCTAAACAAATAAACCCCCAATTACCCAGAGGCAACTAGACCGAGACTAAATCAACAGACACTTCCATACAAATATGATAAAATCTGAAATTAATGCTTGTGAACAATATTGTTGAGGAGAAGCAGCAGGTGGGGGTTACATCTGGAAAGGGGAACTGAGAGTCACAGCAAGGCAGGACATGGCCTCACAGCACTCGAGGAAGGGACAAAGAGCCAGACCAGTTTCAGGCATAGTCCAGTGATTAGCAGAAAAGACCAAAGGGAAAATATTGAGAAAAGCTCTTTATATAAAATTATATAGATACTAAAATCTATAGCTGTCAAATAGCTGAGGAGGATCTCCCAATACTAAGGGACAGTTCAGTAAAATGGCAAACAAAATTCAAAGTTGATAAACCCACAGTATATTGGGAAATAACTACACATACACAATGGTATTCTCTAAAATAGCTATTATAATTGAGAAAAGCACATTCAATTTAATAATGACAACTCCATTTCTCCATAAACTCAAAATAATGGACAGTTTTGGCCCTCTACTGATTACTGAAGTATAATTCTTTTCCTTATGCCAGTAGGCAGTTCAATACCAGTCAAAATAATTCTGTTGGAAAAAAAAACCCCAGAATTTATAATTGGCAGTGAGAAAAATCTTGATTGTATTCCTGAGAGGGTTAAGCTTCACCAGACTGCCCACCATGTAGAAGAGTCTGTGATCTCTATTCTAGAGAAAGAATAATAAAGACACACAGGATAAGATAACTTTCACAGAACCTCACCCCACAGTCGACTCACAGCAGGGTAAATCGTTTGAGGAATTTTTTTTATAACTGGATGTTTTCTACTTGGGTAAGTTAGCCCAGGTCACAGATCTTGGACTTGAATCAGAAAATGAGGAGAGAGGGAGGGAGGAAAAGCAATCTGCATAGCAAGCATATGGAAGAAAACAATCTACACAAGGAAAAGGTTTGTAGTGATCAGTAGGAAGACTACATGCATGTGGCTTCTTTGCAAACATATTTTTCAATAAATAATCTATTTAACTACACAAAGCTGTACTTTTCTACAGATTTTAAAATTTGGAATTGACCTGACAATAAAGCAAAATAGTGTTTAAATATATGTGTTTTGGCTAGTGGGAGAAAGTTTATTCTGAAGGAAAATTTTATGAAGGAAAAACTCCTAGGAAAATAGGACTTAACTCATAGGTGACTTACATCTTTGAAAACGCATATTTGAAAATATATAGATCAAAGTATTTTATACCCAGGGTTCCCAAATGGGCTTGCAAGCAGTAATTATGTTTTTCATGTGAACTGAAAATCTACCGCAGTTACTTTTAATTATAAAAAAATCCTGATATTCATATTTGCTACATAGATAGTGCTGCCTCTTCCCTAAATGGTCTTCTGGAATGGCATCCTAATTTCAGAAGTTAGAGAGAATAGAAGCAGAATAGCCTAAAAAAACCAGTCCATATCTCAGAGACAGTAAAGACTTCTGACCCCACTGGACTTCAAATGCTAAAATAAGCAAGAGAGCTTGACAAAGGGCATAATGAACAGAAAGCTGTGCTACTTATTATATGACAAAGAGCTTTAATCTCCTCTGCTGGCCATTAAAGTGAACAAAAAGCAATGTTTTAATGTTTGACAACACAATGAAGATCCACAGGCAATAAAAAAACATAAGGCAGCTACAAGAAGGATCATTTGCCAAAAAGTATCTGTACAAGGTACATGAGACAAGATATCATATATTTCAGTGATATTTAATCTCTTCTCCCCCCACCCAATTAAGTCAATTTTTGTTTTCAAAGCAGCAGGATGTTATGTTTTAAATGATATTCAGGACGGTGGACAAATAAAAGTCCTGCATACAATAAAGGCCTAGTTCCAGTCACAATAATTTAATTCCTGTCAGAGTTAATGCATAAACATTCACTTTACTGCTTACAAGCAAACATTAACACATTATAAAACTGGAATATTGGCTTGAAACCTAAATAAATAAAGCAAAACTGCAGCTTTTATGGAGAAACGGGTGTTACTATGTGTCAATCAAATGAAAGATGCCAATGCACACTGGTAGGCAATAAAACCTGAAGTATTTCACTATTGGGTCATTTCTCACGTATTGTTATTGCCTGGCTTGCAAGCTTAGGGGTCTGGCAATGCAGACAAAGGCTGTAAGATAAACTCAGTTTCTATTGGTCAGGCTCAATACGAAGAGGATTTCTTAAATTCTAATTCAGTTCTGTGCTTCTTAACAAATTTTACTGTAATTAAAATCTGAAGTGAAATTTAGTCCATTGACTTTAAGCTTCACTGTCTGAAAAACAACTTGGGAATAAATACCAGATTTCTATACCCACAAAATTAACCTGTAGTGGGTCAATTCCTCTTGTGAAAAAGCAGACAAAATTCCTGTTTCAGCTTCTACTCAGTCTCTTCTCAGGAAGAAGAGCTCAAGTTTCTCACACATCTGCTTTTTCATAATGGAAAAAAATTTCATAGCCTCTTATCTTTACATGTAACTGAATTGGAAAATAAAACCTTTTAGAAAATGATAACTACTTGCATCTGAATCTGGCTTCTGATTGTCTTCAAACTTCCTCACTTGGTCTGTTGAACTGTGCCCCACACACAATCAGATTTTGATCTGTACTCATTCAAAAGTCATTTACTTCATAAAACAGCCTGGGTAACTGACTATATATAAAATCAGCTCCAGGCTGACCAAAAATCCAAACTAAGGTTTTGGAAAACTCCACTAAGATTTTGCCAGAACACAGCTGATGTATTCTTCCAAGTCTGATTAGATTTGGCCATCATCAGTGGTGAATCAATTCAATTCAGGTCAAAGTTTTGGTAATACCTTTTGAAAGACAGTCAGAGGTATTAAAGATCAAGAGAAACCTAGAAACAGGAAAATTAAACACTACTGCTGCATCTCAGGTAGATACACAGACATCTTGGCCTCCTCTCAGGGAGGATTTGAAAGAACCTGCTGCCTGTACATTATGCAAATGTAAGCTTGCTGTTTAAATTACCTATGGCGATCTTCAGCCAACAGTGAATAAAATCTGGTAATTATATCATATTGATATGCATACTCCAAGAGCAAGAGTTATTTTCAAAGGTTAATTATTTACATAACCCCTCTCTCTTCATCCTTCATTTTCACACAAACTCAATCTCTGCAAAAAAACACACAAAGGTTTTTGTTTTTTTACTGGTCAAACTACTCAAAGAATACGAGGGCTGCATTCCACAAAACAAGTACTGAAGATATAAGGATGGCTTCTGAACAGGCATAAAATACATTCAAAATAATTCATGAAGAAACAGTAGTCCAATCTGCATATCACCCAGTAAAATAAGATATTGAAGTGATCCAATTTCTTAAACTTTAAGTACTGTATCTGTGAATGCATGTCCAATTTTGCATGCACTTTTCTGACGCTATTCTGAAACAGTATTTAAAAAAATGATAGGAAAGCTGATGTTTACAAAACATCATTAAGACAAGCAAGTATCAGAATTTTATTTCCAGAAATGAAGGTTTAATGGGACATGACCCTGCATCTCTTATAACCAGCACTTGTTTTGTCCTGCTGAGAAAGGCAGCAAATACAGAAGTTTGAGAATGTCTGAACTTTCTTAAAGATGATCAAATGTATTAAGAAAATAGAATGCTAATTTTTATAATTTCCAGAAACTTAGTAAGCTGAGCTGAATTAATTCAACCTGATTTTTTAAAGAAAGAAACTTTCTGATGGGTGAAAAGCCTCCAGAATAATGGATTCTGACTGTAACTAGTGATCTTTTTGAGCAAGTTAGTGATTTATGTGGTTTATGAAGAAAAATGGTAATAAGTTGTTTTTAGAGGCTCATTTTCTTTCCTGAGGAGTCATAAACCAATACTAGTTCATTTTCCTTAGACAGTGGACAAACTATACAAAGGCTTGCCAGGAGATAGTTACAGAAGCTAGTAAAATGAAGTATAATAATTTTGTTTTTCAGAGATATAAAAGATTCCTCATATAATGTCTCAAGACCAAAGCCAGAATTAATGACACCTACAAGTAATAAGAAAACTCTTACTACCAAGACAGATCCTGGGGCCAGATGAGTAATTGAGAAGAATTGTTTCTGAATTTCAGTGATTATGGAAAAAGCACATCAGGACTTCATTAAGTGTCCTTTAGCCCAAAGAAGTAAAAGAATATGTTTATGAAAAGACTTATGTTGATGGATTCTTGAAATGTTGTTACTTTTGAATTTGTACATCAGAAGGCAGCTACCAGAATAATTTACTAATTATTAGCTTCTAAAGAATGAAATAAAATTAAAGATCTATTTAATATATTTTTCATTATCATGACCTTTAAAGTTCAAGGAATCAAGCTTTTAATTTAAAGAAAGAAACTTCTGTGGTTTAGTTGATGGTCAGTTACTCACATAGGTGCTTGAATCTAAGAAATAAAGCTTTAAGAATCTGGATTGCAATATCACACCAGGACCATATCTACACATACTTAAGATCCAGGGTTTAACTTTCCTTGGATCAAATAATGGTCCCTGTAATCAAGATGTGCAAATACTCATGTATGTATATTAAGTACATCGCCACTGCAAGTAACATTCACTGGTTTAGTAAAATGCTTCTTCTTTACACCTACCTTCACAATTTTGTATTTCGAGCTTTTAAAATTGGGGAAAATTGAATAATTCAATATAGAATTAGTGTTTTAAAATAATCTTAAGCAATTTACAGAATATTAACCCAAAACTTTGATGCAGTAAATGGGCTGCTTCAGAGAGTCATGCCGTTGGCAAGCACAGATATACATACAGAACAGATGGGCAATCACAGTAAAGAGCAAGACTGCAAAACAGATGTGGGCTTAGGTAACTGCTACACCGACTTGATACTTATCTGAGTAACTGAACAAAGAAATGTGTTGGACAAGTGCTGAATACAATCAAGAGAATGGTTAGAATGAGTGAGACTAGTTACTTAAAGTCCTAAAATCCATCTACAGCTCCAAGCAGAGATGGAATCAAAAAAATATAAAAGAAAGGCGTATGGAAGAGGATCTCAGTTTAAGTTTCAGTTTAACTTCTGCATCATGGCTTGTCCCCTGTCTTAATTCTCAGCACACGGCTAAATTTGGGGTAAAATCTAGGGTTAGGAGAGATAAAAAGCCTTGAATTCCAGGTGGAACAGTGCTGCAAAGAGGCTGCTGGAGGGTTAGCTAGAGAAAAATTCTCTATTAACAAATTGGTTGTCTAAGGAATCACTCCAGTTAGCTTCAGAGTTAAGTTAGAAACAGGAGTTAGAAAACTATAGAGCTTCAAGTGAAGAGGGGCTGGAAAGGTGGTAGCAGAAATCCTGACTTGACTTCCAACCTGACTTTTCACTGTGGACTTGGTGGGGCTTTACTTGACTCTTTGTAACCTTGGTTTCCATCACCAGGTTCCTACCTTGCCTACTGGTGTACTGTGTGTCTGGACCCCAGTTGGAAATGTTGCTGCTTCTGCTGCCTTGTTACTTGGCTTCTGACTCCCTTTAACTTAATTATCTGCTGCTCAATGCAGGTCCTTGAATTTTTTGTAGTTCAGATCGAGGCCAAAACTTGGAACTTGATGAACATGTTCCTTGCAAACATTTTTTTTTTTAGCATTAATTGCCGAGTCCATTCCCTCCATTGGAAGTTCATTTGCACTCCCACTCCATCTGGAGCAGGAAGCTTCATTTCCATCTGCCAGTAATGCCCTCAGGTGTGCAACTACAGCTCCGAGTTCCAGTAATGGCTGTTGGACCACACTGGGAATTTGCTGTTGGGACCAGAAGACAGTTTGGTCACACTAATCCTCAATCATTAAGTCATACAAGCCAATTCTAGCCCAGTCATGACTGAGAAGACAGGCCTCCAGACAGGCAACAAACCAACATTGAGACTTCTCAAAGCATACTGAAGTGTTACCAGACTCAAAGGAAGAAACAGTCTCCTTTGTCCTTTGCTTCTCCTCATTTTGCATTAAGACATATCAAGTAGAACAGCAAAGGAAGAGTCACACAGCTAAGCTTAAACAAGGAAAGGGGAAGAATCCAGGAGAGGACGACCAAGTGATTTGTGGGTTTCCCTGAGGTGTCCAGTGATAGATGGCAGGTTTAGTTATCAGGGTAGGGCAGGCCTTGTGTCCTGAATATCGATCCCCACCTGGATGAGAATTAAGTGTGCTATAAATCCACAGCTTCCCTTCCTTCTGCATGCTCAGCCAAGACACACGTTGAGAACAGTAACAGTGAGATGGAGAGAGATGGAGAAAGAGAAGGGAGAATCTGAATTGAAAGACCTGCTTGGAAATAACTTCAAGCAGCTTCCTCATCCTCCCCTCTAAACATTTTAGGTGTATTAATGTGGTAATTAACAACAGGGAAATAGAAGAATGTTCTCAAGCCACAAAAGACAAACTGTTCACATTACAGAAGAGATAGGGGAAGAAAAGATCTTGTACCATGTATCTAAATGGCCTTTTGGTTGCTGCTTGCTGTTCATTTATACGTTAATTCTTTATTTTATTTTTTCTCTCCCAAGTTTATACAAACTTGTATAAATAAGGTGCCATTCAGACCATTACTTATTTTATATCAGACCATTACTTATTTTATATCAAAGTCTCTATGAGTATTAACTTTAGTCTCTGTTTCTAAATGCTTTCATTTGCTAGAAGTTTTATTTCAATGTGGGGAACTGCTGTGTTTTGGTTTTTTCTCAAGAAGAAATTAGGTAAGAGAGGCAACATGGGTGTGAAATTAATCGACCTCTGAGCTGTTTATGACATGTTATTATCTATGCTCTGGATACACATATGTTTGCATTTGCCATTGAGCTCTTCCAATCAAATAGACAAACGAGAACATCATGATAACTGTGTTCACAGCAAAATAATACACATTTAAGCATTGGATGAAGATTTTTGAAGCTGTAGACAAAATGCCTAATCTCGGGGTCCAAAGCAGGAATTCATTTAATAGGGTAATTTTGGTATAAGATAACGATAAATTCACTTTGAAGGGTCACAGAAAGATTTCTCAGAAAACTCAGATTTTAAAAAAAAAAGAAACAGAGATAAATCATGTGACAGAACTGAACAGATACCTGACTAGAGCAGCAAATATAGAAAACCAAAAGTTCTGCATTTAAAACAACCCATTGGCAAGCTGCTAACATAAATCAGTTATTAATGAATATTATCTGATTAAAAAGAAATAAAAATGGCGATAAAAAAACCCAACAACATAACACAACAAAAAAAACCCCAAACCCTGCAAACATAATAGCAATGGTTTGGGTGTAAACAAACTTCCAATCCACAACCATTAGAGGAAAAAGCTGCCCAACACTTGTTTTCCCTATGCCAGTCTAACCCTGCCTCTCAAGATATTTCACATGACAGCTGCTGGAAGCACTCCTCTCCCTACCTTCAGTGTCAATTTGCTGGATTAGCACAGACCTATTATTAGTAAAACTAACGATACTGCAGCTGGTTAAGGTTCATTCACAGGACTGTCTCTGGCACTGCATGCAGCAGGGACAGACAGATCTGCCAAGGAAGCAGTGGTGGGACAGCAACTTTTTACAACTTAACATCTTTTATAAAGAATAATTTCAGCTCAAGGCTTAATTTCATTCTACTGGATCTACATCACAACTCACAGTTAGATTTAATATACAAGACACAGAGACTAAATCAAGTAGTGTCTCTTTCTTACTTTCAAAGACATAGAACTTTTTAGGTGACATACAAGTATTTCTTTCTCATAATTTGTAAGCACCCAACTTATCATTCTGGCATTTTCTAAAGAAAGCATTCTGATTTTCATGATTCTTTAAAAAGATTATTTCATTCAGAGTGCTAAACATGGAAGACAAAACAAAAGCAAAAGCCAGAATTTAATTTCCAAACTGCACAAGCATAACAAAAAGAATTCTGAGTAACAGAGGAGAGTAAAACAAGAAGAAAGGAGTAGTCTCTTGGGCTAATAAATTGAAAAAAAAAAAATCATACACTGAATACATATGGTAAGTAGAATAAAGGAAGACACCATAATTTCTTGGAAGTGTAATACAATTTGGGGAAAAATGAAGATACTAATGAACAATGTTGAAGAAAAATCAAGAATTACAGCTTTCTGTGTCCCATTCATGAGGTAAAAATTTTAATGCCTTCTAGATGAAATTGAAAAGTACAAAGATCTGACTCTGCTGTTCAAAATACCCCATAATTAATGGGTAAAATCCTAGGACAATGTTTTACATTCTTTCAAAAGCTGGACTAGAGGAAGCTTTTTCTTGACATTAAAACCATACTGTTATCCAGAAGTATTTCCAAGCTCCAACTTCTGTTTGATTCAAATACTTCTTCCTACCAGTCAGTATCAGTAACTAATCAAAGCTTTTCTAATGCACTGAGTCGAGTTATTCCAGGAAAATATTTGGAGAGAACATAAAAGTGAGAATGCAGTAATTTTCATTTCTAAGGCACTAGAGACTGGCAGATATTCATGGATTTTATTTATTTATTTATTGTGACAGCACTTAATATATTCATTGGTTGCTTGTGTGAAAATCCTCTAGGCTCCTGTACTTTTAGAAGATGTTTCTTCTTATTGATTTCCTGCAGTCAGCTATAAGACAAATTCTGTGATTCCTAATAATATACACACTGAGGCAACTTGGGCAATAAAAGTGTTTATTATGTTGTAGCATGAGGAATGAGAGTAAAAGGATCTCAATTCAATCATAAGTTTATTCCCAACACAACAGCTATGGTAAATCCAGACATGAAATGAGAGATTAATTTGTGGAGAGAGGTGGCAGTTTGGCAGCAGCATGTTACTGTCAGATTGTTATTTTTACAATAATATTTTTTCTTTATGCTACTGTACACAGGCTTGCATTTGCATGAAGTTTCTGCATGGCAAACGGACTCCCTGTTCTTATATTGGTGTATTTACAAGGTGTTTCTTCTCATACAAGATTAATACTGGTAATAATAATAATAATAACAATGATAATAATCCATTAGATTTATATTACCCCGTTCATACAGAAAGTTCCCAAGATACCTTTCACCACGAATGTGGAATGGTTTAGAAAATTAATATATCTTTCTGCATAGAAACACAGAATAATTTAGGTTGGAAGGGGCCTCTAGAGATCGCCTAGCCCAATTCCCTGCTCAAAACAGGTCTAATAAATCAAGGCCTGCTCCAATCAAACCTTGGAGATGTTTAAGGTCAGAGACTCTACGTTATTTCTGGTTAATTTATGATCCAGTATAACCAGCCTCCTTAGGAGTCACCAGCTTCCCACCTTTCCCACTGCAGCAACTACCCTACAATGCCTGTGTGACCAGGGCTTCCAGCCTCCCTCCTTCATCCCCAGGCTTGAGGCAGCCATGTTTCCTGGGCACCAGACCCAATCGGTGCCCTGTGGCTATGGAAGCCAGCTCCGGGTAGCCCTGCACAGAGACAGTGGGCCCAGGGGACATGGCCTGCCACCAGGAGATCTGAAGGATCAAGACAGTGCTCTTGACCACAGTCCTGCTTCCCAGTATAGGGTTTGGCCCGCTGTCCACCAGTGGTCTGCACCTGCCAGGCATCATCCTGTCATGTCCTACCCTCTGCAGCAAACCTCCCTGTGAGCCAGCTCAGGCTGGGCAACCACACAGCAGGTTTCATGGTCATATGTACATTCTCCACAGAGAAAAAGCTAATCTCCATCAGCCTTAGCTGTTGGGGTTTTTTACTTCATGGGGTTACCACACAAACTGTCAACTTCCCTAATGTTCCCCTGTGTTTCTCTTCTTGCTTGTGAGCAAGGAGCTGAGAAGCAAAGCAGGTGGGACAGTCTGAGCAGGTCAGGAGTGCATAAGGCATTGGCAGAGGGAGTTGGTGGCAGAGGAAGGTACGAGGGTGCACTCCTGACCTGCCTCACTTTCTCCTCACTCCCATTCCTATTTCTTATCCAGATCAGTCATGACACATTTCAGGTAGTTGAAATGAGCTTCTAAACAGTAGGAATCAATAGTAGGGATGAAAATACAGCAGAGATTAGTCAAATCTCAGAGTGTATTTGAATGTAGAATGGGGGCAAGGGAACTGCACAGAGGCCTTGATCGTGGTGATAATCCATGCAGCACCATGGAAGATGGAAAAATTGGACAACAGGAACTAAAATGCATGCACAGAGTTAATGTGAATATTTCTTTCCCTGACGTGGGAAGGAGTTGCTCCTCAATGACCTCTTCCATTTCTTCCCTTCTGTTAATATATAGATAGAAGAGGAATTGGTAGATCGTAGGTGTAGGACAGCAGGGATGGAAGGAGCAAGGAAACATCCTTCCACATTCATACATTCACAGATGGAAGAAAAGCATAAGGAGGGACAGAAAGGTTTGTGAACCAAAGGCATAGATGAGCGTTGCCTCTGATGGGACAGTTTCAGGCGGACAGAAGGTGCAGTCAGGAGTACCATTCTAATTCTGGGAGGAGAGAGAGAATAGTAACAAAGCAGCACAAAGCACTTCCCACATGCAGCTGTAGAGAGCAACGAGGAAGTGCTAGGAACTGAAGGAAGGACTGATCTTCTGAGCTGTGCTGTCACGAATGACGAATTAGAGTTGGAGACTTACACACAGTAAACCTCTACAAGACATCCTTGCACAGAGAAAGTTACACATTGAGAGCTAGAAGGTGTTTTATCTGGTGTCAAATTTTTTTTTACTATTCCATCAGAGGGAGAGTCAGGAAACAAACCTTGATGTGATGCAAGGCTTGGTACTCAACATGTTTGAGAGAAGTATTGGAAACTTTCTGAGCTCAACATTTCTTTCGTGTTCCAAAGTTTTGGGGCTTTTTATAAAGAAGGCACAGTATGGTTCACCCTGTCTAAAGCCTGGATGTGCCTCTTTGCTTATTGTTAGAATTAGTAAGCCAGCAAGAACACTTGCTGTGGGGTGGGCTTGTGAAATAAACCAAGACAGAAAGACCTCTCTAACAGTCACAAAATGTACTTTTCTCAAAGTGGCCCTGCAGACCTCCAAGAGCGTTACATCTCTATCAGCAAATGTGTAGGTCTGATAATCAGCCAGAGGCAAAAGCAGAATTTAAAGAATCAAAGCTAAAGGTTACAGATATTCAACCTTTGAATTCCTGCTTTTTAAGGAGATTACTGGCTCCATATATAACATTTTGGAAGCATTTCTGAGGTAGAAGATTAGTGGAGGTACTCATTTTCCTTCTTTCAGATTATGTGGCTGCACAAAAAAAAAGCAATTCTGTTTCTTTAGGTGGTACTGTAGCTGCCACTCTCGGGAACACTAGGTTCAACAGCAGCAGTAGCTATTTCTTTGACTTCTCAACAAGGAACATATTTCATTCTTTTTGATTTTTTCTTTCTTCAGCATGATTTTGAGCTTGACTCAACATTTCTTTTTAAGTCTCACTTCCTGGAAGAAATATAGAGTGGGATTGTGTACAAAGGTCTTTCTTTGGTTTGGAGCTTTTTCCTGTAGTCTCTACAGAGCTGAAAAAGGTGACAATTCATTTTAAGGCTTGAAAAAGCCTCTCTTAAGTAAAGAGGAGATTTTTGCCTGACATGTATATTGGTGTACTGGATTTTGGCCTGTTTGAATCTGTAGCAGCAAAAATCTCTGCATTTTGTAAGTTTTGAAATAGATACCTCTTTGGAAGTCAAGTAAGAGATGAAATAATTGGCTTATAGGCATTATAGACCTCCTTAACTTTTTTATCTTTTTTATTATACGTTCAAAGGCATCCCATACCATATTGATATAGAAACACTTCTGCTGTCCATATGTCCATTGAAGATGCCCAAGTTATCTTTGTCAAGAAGTACATTTGGCTTGAGATAATATTTTCAAGAACCTAGATATTTCATGTTGTTCAGTTCCAGCACTCATTGACAAAACTGATTAGAACAAGATTTATGTGAAACCTTGAGAAAACCTTTGAAAAAGACATTATTGATGGCAACATGCTCACCAACACCATTGGTACAATACAAGTAACAATCTAATTCTAAACCAAACTCTATCAAAAATAATCCTATACCTTTAGTGCTTTAGCAAGAACATTTTTAGATTTAAAATTTCATAACAGCTTCTATATCAGCAATCACTAAACACTGGATCTGTGTTTTGCTCCATCACTTAGCTGAAAAAATGTGATGTGTCTGTATCAGGTGTAGGCAGACATCTGTATTATTTTGAATCAGACAGGATCAAGGGAATTTATGCTGATTTTGCAAGGGCAAAATCAAAAAATGGAAGTCAGATGACATTTTATGCAAGTTCACTTTAATCTGGCACTAGGAAGGTTAAAATCTAGATTTACTGTAATATTCATTACAGCCTAGGTTTCATGGGGAAAAAAAAAAGTCTTAAATGAGAGTCATGCTGCAGAATTGCTAATAGTAATTATATCACTTAGCTCAAATTCTAGCGCTCTTATGCCTGCTATTGAGCAAAGATTTGATCTTCATTTCCACACAAACAAATTGAACACATTACCTTCAAACACATCTGTTGCTATGAAAGTCTTTTTTGATCCCCTCTGATAGACGTGTTCCATTTTGTATAAATATTAATTAACTGAGCCCAAAAGAGTCAGAAAAGGGAAAGCATCTGGTGTATAAGGGTACAACAGGATTTTGGAGACAGGGGCGTTTTCAGCCCCTGGAACTGTCAAGACCTTGCCTAAATGTGCTTGTGTTCTGTACCTCAAAAGTGGTATCTTAAAATCTTATTGCTCACTTAGACTGTGTACAGCTACATCATGATAAAATTCAGTCAAACTAGGACATCCTGGAAACAATCCCAGGTTAGGCAGCAGGAAATAATCAAATTTATATGAAGTCCTCCTTCTCTAGAAGGTTTTAAGGACTGTGAGATATAAATCCTAACCTTCCTCAATTCCAATAGGTTCCTACAAGAATTCTTTAATAAGAAAAGGCTTTCCCTCACAGCCCAGGGAGTGAGGGACTGGGTTCACATCTATTCTGAAAGACATTAAGCTTGTAGAAAATATTCACTTACCTACTCCCCAAAGAACATCCAAGTAAGTGATGAGCAGGTGAAGAAATGCAGGTATATTAATCCATTGAACCCATCTACCATGAGTGCTACTCACAGGATGCAACACTTTCAAACTTCCAGCTAAAGTACTCCCACATCTCCTCCTGAGCTTTCCTCTCTTTCTGACCTAGAACCTACACATGTTTTCCTGAGTTGAGACTAATTTTCCAGATTACAACCTCTGACACCCTAGAACTGTTTTTTTCTTCCCACAGCTAAATAAAATTAAATGTAATAATGCATTATAGCAAAGAGCTAGGAGGAGCACTACTGCATGCATATTTCCACATCTTTTATCCCTCCCTTCTTCCAAAAAAAGCCAGTCTCCTGCTGCCCCAAAAATCGCCTACCCAACACACTCTCTGCTCCTAGAGTCAGGATACTTCATTTGCTTAAGTGCACTGCTGTTAACTCCAAGACTTCTGCCTGTTTTTTCACAAGCATTCTAGAAGGATTTCAAAATTACAAGTGTCATTAGAAAAATTTAGCTCGCGGAGGACTCTAATAATAGTGAAAGCAACCTCTTAATCCCTGAAAATAATAAATACAAGGTTATCCTACTGCTCTGCTTGGGCTAGATCAGTTTTGGTTTTTTTTTTTTAAAACACATATAGAATCCCGGGTTTATAGGGATTTCAGATAGCACTTCATGAGTTTATGCTTCCTTACTTAAGTGGCATGAGTGAAGAACTGGGAATCGCAGCTCTAGATTTCTTTGCTTAAATATCAGTAATCCTATTGGATTTAAACTCTTAAGATTTTATTCTCTGTCTCAAGTGAACTCAACAAAAATAAAGATATAATAATAAAGTATAATCTGAACAAAATATTTTTCTGGCCTTACAACTACCTCAGATGTCAAAATAAACTGAAACTGGGGCCCTTCTGTGTAGAAAAAACATAAGTCCATAAAATAATGACATTACCTGCTCTACAGTAGTGTTAAGAAAAAAGAAGAAGGATCCAATGAAGAAAGAGACACAGAAGAAGATAAATATTTTTAAATTCAGACAGCTAATCAGATTTTGGTCTCCTGAATGCTCCGCCAGGATCACAGTGTTGTTTAGCACCACAGATACCTCTGGTCAAGAGCAGACTATCACACTGCACTGGGGAAACAGATCCTGTACCTGTGAGGTCAGAGATGGTGGGGAGGGAGCTATTATCGCACAGTGCCTGCCCCTGTCAGTGTATGCCATATGAGGTAACGTGAACTGGGACATTACAGGGCAACAAGCCCTATTTTGGTAAATACCCAAGACATCTTGTGCAAAGCTCTAACTGGACATCCAAATACCAGCATTGTCTCCTTCCTTTCTTTAGAGTTAGAGGCTTATGTTCTGATTTTTTTCCACCCAATAAAATGAAATAGAAGCTTTGTGACCTGCAAGCTTTAAGACCTTTTTGTTGCTCATTTTTAAAGCATAAAATAGTTAAACTTTTGATGGGATTCATGTGACATTGAAGCATTTTAAATTGGTCTGAGGTCTGTAAAAAAGTGTTTCTACAATGTGCACGTCTCAGGCTAAATTTGTTCTTTTCACTAAAATCATTAGTTTTAATCCCTCAGCTTTGAATTCATTGTTGGTTTCCTTCCAGGATTGCATTCTTCCATTATAGACTTGTAATAATAATGCTCGGTATTTATAGAGTACTTTATATTCTCAAATCTCTGTGTAAGCATTCATTATTTCATCACTATAGATCTAAAATAATTCAGTTCTATTTTAGAGGAGTCAAATGGAAGGCTTTGAAACATTGTCGACTTCAGTCTCAAATGAAGTCAGTGACAGAAAGAGGGTAAAAATCAGAAACCTCTGACTTCTGGGGTGATGGTGCCTACTAATTCATAGCTTTTATCAAAATAGTTACTAAAATTAATCAAAGGAAAATGCTCTAAACAGCAAGCAACTTACTAAGGCTAACATGTCACAGACTAAATCACCATTACTATAGAGAGCTCAGGATAATAACGGTCTTTTTTTTTGGATAAAAGTGAAAATAGAAGTTGTGATTCTAAAAGACACTCATTCAATACTGATTTGAGTCACATTTTTGTGAAGCAATTTCATCAAATAATTTCAGAACTTTTTTCCCCAGGACAAGGGACTTTTTTTTTTCAAATAAAACAATTTATTTAGTCTGTCTCCCCCTCTTTTTCCCCAGTTTTAAATGAAGTATTCTTTCACATGGGGTCAGAAAACTAGATTAATTTTTACCCAGGCTTTAGCCTGAAGTTGTAATAGTCAATGCATGAGAAGCTGAAAAAATATAAAATATATCCAGCTAATTTTGAATTGTTTTCCAAGAAAGATGTACTTCTGCAGAGGTAATTTTCAATAGTAGATTTTCATGAAATAAAATCAATCTGTTGACATTTCATTGATTTGGGGAACAGAGTTGAATCTGGCCATTGCAAAACACTCAGAAGATTAGGCAATAAATCTGGAAATTTAAATGCTACCCCCTTCTCCTTAGACTACAACAAAACACTATCAAGTAGTTAACCCACTGAAAGCCAAAAATCTTTAGGAAAGATACAAACAGTTACAAATAACCAAGTTACTGTATCTTAATAGATTAACTTTTCTGAGCTGACACTTCCTAATTGATTTCTTACACACCCCTACACTTTTGAAATTACAAAGTAGTTTACTTCACATTTACAGTGGGCTGGAAGTACATATATAAAATGGTTGGGTTGAAGTACTGAATCCTTCACAACAGTCACCTGTTTGTACATGAGCAAGGACCTCTAAGGACCACAAGCACATCCACTCCCATCCTGGGACCCTCTGATCTGGGCCCCATCCCACTGACAAACTTTCAAGCTGGATATCAGTTTTGCCTCGAGATGGGGTGTTCTTTCTCTTTGTACAGTAAATAGTACAACAGAACTCTAAATTGTTGCATACAGCACTTTATGGCATTTAGAAACATATTGAACACTAAGATATCACAGAATCATCACCTAGGTTGGAACGGACCTTTTAAAATTATCTAGTCCAACCAATGAGGACGAAGAAAAAAAAAAAAAAAACCACAACAAACAAAACCCACACCACACAATACACCAACCCACTACTAATCCATATCCCTGAGCACCATATCAACTCATCTCTTGAACACCTCCAGGGATGGCGCCTCAACCACCTCCCTGGGCAGCCATTCCAATGCCTGACAACCCTTTCAGGAAAGAAATATTTCCTAATATCTAACCTGAACCTCCCCTGGTGCAACGTGAAGCCATTACCCCTTGTCCTACCCTCTGTGACCTGGGAGAAGTGACGGACCCCCGCCTCTCCACAGCCGCTGCAGCACTCGCCGCTGCAGCACTCACCGCTGTCCGCGGGGTCCCGCACTCACCGCCGTCGCTGTCCACGTGCTCCGGGTGAAGCTCGCGCTATGGCCGCTTTTAAACGTGCCGCGGCTCGCCCGCCCCGCCCCCTTTTACGTCACCCTCTCGCTCCCTCTCGCGGTTCCCGAGTCCTTTCGTGCCTCTCCGCCTTCCCTCGGCCTCTCCGTCTCCAGGAAGCCCCCTCTCGCGCGAGTTTAACGCTGCGGCATCCGCCGCTGCCGCTGCCCGCGTGCTCCGGGTGAAGCTCGCGCTATGGCCGCTTCTCAGCGGCTTTCATCCCTGCTTCTCCCTGGAGCAGGGCGGATGGGTTGTTAAGGGGGAATATCCACTCAGACACTCACCTCAGCAGGGGTAACAAAGCACCGATGAACTTTAGCGCTGGCATCATCAGCTAAGTTTTAACGCCTTGCCCTTGTGTCTCGAGTAGAAGCCAGTATCTAATAACCGAAGAGGCCGTTGGAAGGCGTGCGGAATTCTGTCTCTTGGCTGTAAATGGCTCGATGAGCGCGCCCTGTCTCACACTGGCACCTGTCAGAGCCATTCCCAGCTCTGACATTTTAGCTTTGCACCCAGAGCAGCCGAGAGGGGCCGTTCCTCGGGACCCTGCCAAAGGCCAATGTCTTGGTCCTCTCCCTTTGTATCCACATATTTTAAGAAGCAAGTTCAGTTTCATGAAGTGATCTCTCACTTAGGCCATCTTTTATACTGCCTAAATGTCTTTTATTTTAAGTAGATTTGAAAATACATGTGAAAGCAAGATTTCTTGGCTGCTAACTCTATCGCCGAATAAACTGCCTGTGTAGATATATTCCGTGAGGGCACATCTAGACAAGTCACTTTCACCCCATGATCTTTTTAATAAACCAACTTGCTCTGTGTGGCATATCATGGGATAATTTGGTTCTGCCAAGTGGAAGATTATTCTGAAGAGTGTGTGTCTTCTCTTGAGAAAAAGGAAGAAATTCTTCCAGCTACAGGAGGGGAAATGTCATATTGTCCTCCACTAAAATATGGAAATCTGCTCTTAAATAAGCGTTTGCCAGGAGGCTCTGCATGGCTGCAGTAGCATTACAGTAAAATGTTATATGAGGTCACATAACAAACATTTCTAAGCATATCCTATTAAAATCTGGTATTCCCACAAACCCTTACATATATATGCACCCAAGGAAAAAGAAATCCAATAGCTAACACCTTTAAAAAAAAAAACAAACTACCATTATTTAAAAAAGACCAAACAAACTCTAAGCTGGTTTTAACTGGCTCGTCCCCTAAGAATATCTTTCACAGGAGCAACTCTAATCCTCTTTCTTGATGAAAAACTCCACACCTGCATTCCATAATATCTTTATGAAAAACTTAGTTTTTTAAGACAGAATGCCCCAAAAAACTGCTCTAATTAGGTTTTAATAACACACATCATTGCAGGAAAAGCACTGATCATGCACATGAATGGTTGAAAGAAACTGACACACCTTTTGATCCATGCACTTAAGCCAAACATACAATCAGAGAACACACGATTTATTTTATGTCCTATTTATTTATACCTTTCCTTCACTGAGGCAAAATTAAGAGAATAGCACTGAAATCCATAGCCCTGCTTATTAAGGCTTTAAATAGCTCTATATTTTAGTGAATCTCTTGCTTGTAATTTACCACTTTTTCTTTTATTCAATTTCTCCCAAATAAATGTTGAAGAACTTAAGAAGCCTCAAACTTTTCCAAATATTGAAAGCAAACTTAATTCTAAACCATTTGTACTAAATTACATTCTACTTCTGAATTTTACAGTGAACAGGGGCTAAGGAAAGAAATTCCTAGGAAAAACTCCTTTCATTTTTGCCATCTGGAATTGTAAGAACACAGTATCTCATAATGTCCTCTTATGGGGTTCCTAAATCAGGTTGTCTGACTGAAGATCCTTGAGTAGTTAAAGTGGTTCTATGATTTTTGAGGAAAACATTTATTCTGGCCCACGTTACAGGAATAAAGCTCTTAAGAGAATTTTTACACTGACTTCTGTTTGAGATTCTCATTGAGAATCTGTTACTGAAACAAGTCCCAGTCTTACAAATACATGATTTTACTTTACTGGTCTGATTGGTGCAAAATGATCTATCTATAAGAGTTTGATGCCTCCTTAAACTGAGCTCTGAGCACTTCCTGTGAATGAGTCAGTACTTCGAAATCATGCAGAGTTATGGATGTTCAAAAACCTTGCTGAATTAGACCTTTACTGGTATTTATTACTGATTCCATTTTAATGATCTGCAATCTGTGGTGTAAATGGCAAAACAGTTTCTGTGCAAACATCAGCAACAGACACCAAAGTCCTGATCCCCAGATCATTTTGACTATATTTAGGTTTTCGCTTTGTGTAAATTGAGGTCACAGATGGAACACAAATGAAGCAACAACTACAGAGTGTTCCCTTATACTGTGGTAAAGCTTATGCTACTCAGTATTCACAATTAGATAGCTCTCTTCAACTTTAATAACTCTCCTTCCTCCTTAATTGTTTTTGATCAGCATGATCTTCTCAAGTATGGATGAGTCAATTCTATCTAGTACAAGAAAGGAGTCCTCTCTGGCATCAACAACTCTGTGACTGGCAAAAATGCTAATAAAAAACTTTCAAAAAGCAAGCCTGTTAATTGTGAATTATTTGCTTTCTCATTCCAAGTTGATGGAGAAATAATTTTGATGAAGAATTCAGAGTCAGGGATCATCAAGTGAGGTCACTCCAGATTAATTTCCCTTTTCAAAAGTACAAAATGGTTGTGGCCGGAGTATGGAGCTGCATTTTATCTGTCCCATTCAGGGTGGCATGAATAGGCCGTATCTTTGTCAGCCACTTAATTTGATCAATGCAATTTAATTATGTTTCCATGCAAAACCACCTGTGACCTTCCATCTGCTAACGAAATTCACCCATCCCTGCACATACACGCACAGTCTTCAAACAAAAGAAGAGTATATTCCAGGAGGTATAAAGGAAATAACATTTCTGACCAGATAAGTAGATGGAAACATCTGCTCATACTGTCTTTGCAGAGTACTGGTGGACAGGAGCTTGCCACCTGAATTTCCTTTGAAGGAAAGGAGTTGAGAAACATCCATTCAGAGCAAATTAGAAGTGCCTAGGTGAGCTGACAGAAGCCAAAATGATATATTGCAGTTGGTTCTGTGCAGGAACAGAAACGTATTAAATGTGGATTCAGAAGTATAACTCACCTTTTTTATCTAGAGAAACTCGACAAAATGCTAAAGAAAATAAATGTTGTTTTGGCTTTTCTTTTTATCTGAAAATAACGATGGAAGGAATCAAGGTGTGTCAGATCTTTTTGGAGGAGAGAGGTTGGCACAAATTTCTGGATGTCTGATATTAGGCATAAGCTTTATGCTACTTGAAATTAATGTCAGTGATTTCATTAAAAATATTTCCTAATTTACTTACCTCCTTTTATTAAAATAAAATCCAAGAATCTCAAAGTAATGTGATAGTTTGGTAAGTATTGTGATGTCACTTCTTTTTAGGAAATTGCAATATAAGGAAGTGACTAACATCTCATGGAAAAGTCTATGACCAAGCTGAGAAGAAAATCTGAGTTTCCTGTGAGCCAGTCCTGTTACACTCAACCAACACTTCTAAATCTGGAACAGAAGCTAAAATGGGGACTGGGATCTCAAACAATATTCCTTTTACTCAGCATTAAATAGGAAGGAAGTCCAGGCTTCTCTGGGTGTATATTAAAAGTGCTTTTTATTACTGAACTACTGGTAAACTGTGTTAGACTGTAGTTTCTTTTCAACAAGGTGTATGCAGAACTCTGTCAATTAAAGAAAGTCTATTTTTTCCAAGTTGGTGTCATAGTTACAGTTTTTTTTCTCCAACAAATAAGAAGTGGAAGTACCCCATTGCCAGTACCTATTGTATATCTCCTCAGGCATATGATTGCCTCCTTCAACTAGAGAACCTAGAAGCTCTTTCAAAAGTATGAGTAACTTACAAGCTGAAAGAAAAAAGAAAAAAAGAAATCTCTATGCCTTTCAACACAGAGGTTTATAAATACCAGCTTCTCTTGTTAAAAAAAATGGAGCTTTGAAATTGAGTGAGGGATTGAAACTGAATAATGGTTTGTTCTCTCACTTGTTTGTTTGTTTTGTTTTAGTTTTTTCTGCACTTATAACCTATTAGTGAGAAATGAGAAAAAAATGATAAGCCTATCTAGATGAATGAGAAGAAATAAAAATGTTTAAAAGGCATTTTTTAGTGACAAATAATGACATGAAATGTTGTATCAACTTTGTGATTTTATGAATACTCTCTATTTCTAGGTTTTGTGTTGGATAAAGAATAGGTTTCATTTGTGAGATAAAAAGGACAAATTCATCTGGAGCTGTGTTCCCCTGCAGCTTATATATTTTCATATACTGGTGTAATTTGGAGTTACAGTCTAATCATAATTCAGTTCCTGTCTTTAGTAAAAGCATGTGCCTCTAATTTGCAATCAATTTCTGCGCTTGACACATGGAAATAATGAATGTCCTCATCTACAGCTGGAGACAAAGGGAGAAAGGAGGGTGCAGCACTTTGCAGGCTAAACTCTTCGGGCATTTAATTCTCCTAGACTTTGGATCCTGGGCATCCAAATCATACTAATATTGTGCTGTAATGATTTTGTGAATAATGATTCTCTATTTACATATTTCCCTCGCCTCCTTTGAACACACAACCTGCATGATTGCATAGCATAAGTACAATTCGATGGCACCATCTCGTGATGTGGGGTCTGACACAGTATGTAAGTTTTACCCCATTGGTGTTTTCAATTAAATGTTGTACAGTTCCCAAAAGTAGGTAGTTTTAAATCCTTCCCTTTTCATAAGATCTCATGCCCAATTTTCAAGGTGAAACTAATTTTCCACTGTAAAGAAATTTTAGTGAAGGTTTTCTGGGCTAAAACACTGAATTTAGGAAGACTACATGACACTGCATCACAAAGAAGTTATCTTAGGTTTATGTTCCACTTCCCTCTTTTAGATGGAAGGAGACTTGCTTAAGTATCATGGCTTTTTTAAAACATATTTTATTATGATAACGGTTGAGATCTTCAGACATGATTAATATCACCTTCTGATAAGCAAAACTTAAATGCAGAACATTTTGATGGGCTTTCCTTTAAAAGGCTTTTAGTCAGCTATGTCAGGAAAATAAACAAGTGAAACAGATGAGCAGGACACAGTGCAATAGTGACAATTTTATACCAGAAAACACTACCAATAGAAAAATGTCTATGGTGCTGGGACAAAAGGATCTGCTTTTTCACTTGCACTCGTGAAGGTCTAAATAGCTGCTGAAGAGAGGAAAGACAAAGATGGTATTGATCATTTCGCCTGTCACTAATGAAATCACTGCTGGGCTCAAACACAGAACCCACTTGACAGCAACACCAGATGATAGCAATGAAAAAGAGAAGAGAAATGCTGCAAGGCACTGAGACTGCAAACACACTTTAATAAAAAAACCTGCATCTAGCTCCACTAAAACTTGGCAAGCTCACTACAGCTGACATCTCTATACTTGTGGGTTTAGGATTTCCTCTAACAACTACAATGATAGAACAGCAGTTGCATCAAGAATTTTCTGTAGTCGAAGAATTGGTCAATAGCAAGGGTATTAAAAAGAATACTTCACAGTTAGTACAATGTCATGACAATTTAGACTTCAACAAAGATGATTTAATACTTTAGTTAATATTCAGAAAGAGTTTAGTAAGAAGAATCTTTAGGCCTTTCTGGATCATTTTTCCTATTGTGATATAAATAATCTGGTAATTATTCCCCCTATGAAATATGTATATGTTAATTAAGCAAAAGCTTACAGCTCGCTATATATGCAATTTATTTTTTTCTTAATAAGCAAGGTTACTGGCTGGAGCTGAATTCTTTGGAAAATAATTAATAGTCTTAGAAGCCACTTCCAACAAAACCTGTTGAGAGAAAGGGAGCATAACTGCTCATAAAGGTGATCTATTGTAACATTAATCAAGAAAATAGATGCTGTATAAAACCAAAAGGTCAGCTAGTGTGAAAAGTAAGGAAAAAGAGTGAATATAGGAGGTTAGCATTTAAGACACTTTGACAGTACACTACATTCCAAGTAAAAAGTTTCTGACAGTCTTTACAAAAAGCATGGTTGGTATCATTCACCCAATTCAGTAAATTAGTCGGCTCTAGAATGAAACAAGACAGATATACTGTACCAGCAATAAAGAAAGGTGGATTTCTTTTCTTAGTCTTATACTTGAAGGGAGGACTTTATTAGTACAAGCAAATAATTAGCAATAATAACAAAGGTAACATCAATGACACAGGGCAAGAAGTACGAATCAAAGAGTAATTGGGCTTTGGATCATACATTCCCAATCACTGAATTGAAGCCACTGCTGACTAGTTGTTTATGGGATAGGAGGACCGCAGTAGGAAACCCCCATTCCTTCTGTCTTTCTCTTTCAGATGACTTAGAAAGATTCTTACTGTATTTGAACACAATACTGGGAACATGTGATATCTCCAACACGTGATATCTCCATTGCAATGGCTTACAATTACCATCCAGGTAATGGCTCAACATAAAAAAAAATCAAATCTTGCTTATGTCAGCTAACTCTATGCTTCTCAGTCACAATATCTGGAAATTTACAGACCTCATTTTAAAGAGCAAACCCTACAAAAAAGAATTTCATCATGCCTTCTTGCATTGTCTTGCCTTTTCTCCTCTACCTTAGACTTTCTATTCTCCACATACCTACTCTGATTCCCCCTCTCAGCTTCTGTCTCTGAATCTGTATTTAGTCTGGTGTTTCAACACTTTTCTTTTTATCCCACCATCTCATATTTCCTTGGACGAATCTTCTCTCTGCTCCTTCTTACCCCTTCACAACAAACCCAGTGTCATTTGTAAGACACTTGGCTCCGTCTTCTTCTTGGCATACCTATTCCAAGCAGTTTCTACCTCATGCCTTCTGTGTCAGTCATGACTTTTGAAGGTGACAGTGAAACTCCAAATGGAAATGTATGAGAGGCTTCAGCATTGCCAGCCACTGAGGAAGTCTACCCTTGCCTACTTATTTACTGGCACCAAGTAATTCCACCTAACCTTCAGGGATTTTTGTTTGCAATAATTTCGGTGGGGGGGCTGGGGGGTGAGACAGACAAGTTTAAAAATGCATATGTTGTCCTTACTGTTCTGTAACAAGATTGGCATGTTACCAGTGATGTTTGAATTTCTCTCTTAGGAAGACTAAGATAGTTCAACCAGCTGCACTGAAATTGCATTGAAAATGGATACTTTGCAAATTCTCCCCATAAATGAAAGTTTAAATTACAAAAAGCTGTCTGACCGGTTATCTCTTAGTAAAGTGCTTTACAATTTGCATATAAACTTCATTTCTTTTTCTAATTACACATAGTAAAATGCATTCATTTTGTTTTTGATTACAAGCTGGTCTTGCCAAACACCTGTGACTGCCACAAATTCTAATTTGTTATTTATTTACTTCAAAGCAATCTTATTATCTAAATGATTCAAAGCATCAAAGACCTTAATTATTGATAGTCAATTCGATACGGTTACACTTGCCACGTCCTTGGGCTGAAGGCACTTCTCTGCTTTCTTCTTCTCAAGTACACACTTGGCTTAGCAAGAGGAGATAAGTTTCTGCTATTAAGTGTATTGGAAATCACGTTCTTGCTTAATTGCAACTAGATTTAGACGATACCAAAGAGCCAAGACTGACAGCTACAATCTGCTGGTTAATGGTTCCAAAAAATAAAAAACTTACCCTCCTTTCTACTTTGATGGTTAAAAAAATGTTTAATGTGCAGCATGTCTATTCTCTACACTAAGATCAGACTTATGCTAATGCTGCAGGAGTACCTCTCATTTATTCCAGGGTGTAATACTCCAGATTTACAGTACTGCAACAAAGATACACCTGGTGTGTCCTGTGGTCAGGATGAAAATTTTGTGATTTCTGACAGTTTAATTAGAACATTTACGTGGGTTACACATGCTCCTATACATATCAGAAGTGAAAGGATGAAAAGGACCTCAATACAAGCAAGACATATTTACTTAGTACGCATGGTTTAGGGTGCAGATGTGCATGTTCCTGGTGCTTGTTAGTGCATATATATCACAATGTAAACTTCCAGGCACAAAATCCTCATAAAAAGGTCTGTGTGCAAACTGTGTCTTTGTCAGAGCTACTATATTTTCATAATGCCTGGAAAATGTCTTAGACTCACTTCTAGAGGTGAGGATACTCAGAACTTAATTCAGATCATTTTTAATCATACCATTCTCCATGAGCCTCTACATTTTTTTCTCTTTAACATTTAAGATCTTCAGATATAAGAAGGGTCACATTCAGTCTGAGGCTTTCATAAAACTGATCATGAAGTCTAGATAATGCTTAGATCTCTGCCTAATTTCTATGTATCCTTTTACTTTTGAAAAACCATCTTAGAGTTCTATCTCAGCTGTGGATTTTCTGGGGATGATACACTTTTCTGGTGTCACTGTTCCTCCAAATCTGTTTGTAGGTTGTCTTGTGCTCTGGCTGCAAGTACTCCTTTATCCTGACACATTCTTTTTTAAACTGGATTGGCATCCACTATTTCATTGTCTGACTGGTAAAACAAAGGTTGTCCAGCTTGAATGTGTGTCATACTATATACTCCACTTAGTTATGTTAGGCCTGGTGTTGCATGATGCAATAAAGATCTGTAGAAACTTGCTCCATAGGGACGAAGGAGTAAATGAAGAAGGAAATGCACAATATCTGATATAATACAAATGCATGGATACAACACATATAAACTCCATAAGGGTATGCACACTGTAGGGTAGACTTTTGGTGATTTAAACCAAATCAGTTCCAGTGACTGAGGAGGGAACCAAATCTGTGAATGTTTCCCTGCCATATTGTGGCATCTCTTCAGAATCTGTTTTTCTGCCTGTAGAATGTTGATGTTTTAATACACTGTTTATTTATTCCTTAAATTAATTGTTAAGCCCTGAATTCAAAGCTCACATTCTTCTGTAATATGAGATGCCAGTGGAAACCCTTTGATATCTAGACTTCTATGGGGTTTGTTTTCTTTTTTTCTTTTTTTTTTTTTCTCATTATATCACTGCCTACTGCAAAAGAACCACCAAACTACCTGTTCTGTTTTGGAAAATTAAAGGGAACTGATTTTCAAGAATTTCATTGCAATAAATAGGTATGCAATATCATAAATTAAATATCTTAATACTGTTTGTATATTTACAATTAATATGTCTTGGTTTTCTTTCTTTAAAAAAAATTAAAAACAAAAAAACCACTCCAACCCAAACCCAAAGCAGTTGATGTTACAAAGCCAGGAGTAAGACCTTCATACCAACAGTTTCCACAAGTGGAAAGATACTAAACAACAAAAATCTGCCTGGAAAAAAAAATAAATTGCAACTACATGATCTGTGGATGCTCTCAACATTAATAGAAAGAGACTAAAAATTACTCAGAAAGTGTAATGCACTTCATTGTTCCCCTAACTCTTGACCTCCTAAGCAGCAGCATCACTGGATCATAATATTTTAATGTTACTGATGTCTTATCTGTCTTACAGAATGTGACAACCATAATCATGGAAAGATATAGATCCTCTTATTACACCATGATTTTTCAAGATTGGATGTCTCATAAACAATGGAACACAGCAGCACACAAATTGTGATGTCATGGTACAAATTATGGAACAAAGTTGCACTTTTAATTTTAGAACTTAATCAGGAGCAACACATGAAATGTTGGAGAGAATACTTGAATCTTCAAGCTAATAAGTTTGATCACAAGCAAATATGTAGCAGCATAATTAACATATTCCCTTAAGATCCTAAATTTAAATTTTTCTTCAGCCAAAACCATATGATTTTATGATTTTATTATGAATAAAAAAAGGTTTTCAAGATTTAAATATATATAATTTATATATATAATTTATCTTTTAAAAAACAATCTCTGATGCATTTTGAAATACGTAAATCTGCAAGCTTGAGCTGAGGAAAGGAAAATTGAGTGGTCAGGTTTCCTTGCTAAAGCTAACATGCACAAGCAAACAGCACGGATAATAAAAAGTGTATTAGATTGTTAAATGATTTTCATTGTAACAACCTAATGTGTTATTGTTAACTGAAGGAAATAAAATTATTTAACTTCACTGCTTTCCACTTCTTTAAATTACTGGTTAATTGGATTTTCTAGGTAATTGGTAAAAGGATAGTTCCAGTCTCTCCCTTTCTTTCTCATTATCCTATCTATGGCTTTTCAAATACTGCAGCAGTACTGTTTTGACTGAAATTAGACATCTGATGCAAAGCTCCCTGAAGTCAGTGTAAAGATTTCCATTAACTTCGGGGGTATTTGGATCAAGCCCTAAGCAAGCTGTATAAAATCTCTACTTTTATAACTGAGCACTACAAGTAAGAGAAATTGTTGGATGGCCAGTGGTCAGGATTTCCATCCACTCTGAAAAGCAGATTTCTTAATTGACCTCTAGTCTTTGCTATTTTTTTAATTATTAATATTATTTTACTTTGTGACTCTCTGTTTTTAAATCTTTATGTATTGCCAATGTTACTTACAAGGCGTTCATTTTATGGTACCACCCAGCAACCACAGCAGGAATTGTACTACATGAACACAAGTGCCAATACACCACTTTTCCTCTTCTGGAAAATTTAGCATGAAGTTAAGCCTCCTTCATTCTATGGAACCATTGTTATCTCATCAGTGACTCTCATGATCCAAATCCACTTTACAATACCTCTCTGAAGAGTCATATGGATTGTCTATGAAAATATAAACTAATAGGTTGCCATACCTGAACACCTTGTGTTAATTGAGTATGTCACCAAAAATTCTGTACTTGGTTCTCTTCAAAGGCACAATGCACAGTGGTAAACAAGACTTTGTGAGTTTTCTATGCTAGTTCAGTTCTGAAAGAGAAAGGAATTTAATTGGGAGAGTCCCTACTGAAGCAGCACTTTTTTTTTTTCCTGTGAGACTTGGTGGTGTTCTCCTACTTGAATTTAAAAAAAAGAAAAAGGCTTTTTTTTGTTTAATGGTCATGTATCAGTAGACCTTGGACCACAAAAAGGACGCTACACAGACTATTTGAGTACAAGCCACTGTATCAGGTTTCCTCTAGAGGCAGCTGTCAGAGTGCACACTACTCTACATTCACCCACTTATTTGTGAAATCACTTAAAGATACAGAAGTATTCTCAGAAAAGCTCTCGGGAGACAGCCCTCCAAGCAGAATGATCAGTGTAGCGGTTGAAATTGCATCATTTTTCCATCCCAATAGGGAGAGAGAGAGAGAGAAAGAGTTCACTGCCAGCACATTAATGGAGTGAAGAGGTAAGGAGGCCTGCCTTTAGCCTGCAGGAACAGCCCGCAGCTCCCCCCATTGATCTCTTAAAGTGCATGAGTGGTAAAATCATTCTGGAAGGGTCTGTGAGTGGCAGAGAAATGGGTTACACCACTGTTTTGTTTGCAGTGGCTTGCAGATGATCTGCCACAGGTCCACCCACAGTCATTCCATGATCAATGAAGTACTTTATTTATGCTCAGAGCTGTTGCTTGTTAGCGGTGAGCTCTTGTTGCATGTCTCAGAACACACATAACATGAACACAATGTGGCACTCAATTAAGTACACATGCCAATCAAAAGACATCAGTGGAGATTTCATTGTCAGCTACATTGCTCTCTGCCCTAGGTAAAGCCCTTTCATTAAAGCTGTTTACTGTATGTTTGCTCATTCTGTATATCCTTCAAACTGGATTTATAGTCAAAACCAAAGGCAGCAAGAAGACAACCTACAAATTTCATTGTCCCATAGATACTTAAAAGGCTTCACATTTTTCAGATTCTTTTTGTCCCGCAGATTTTTCAGCAAATTCTTGGAAACAAAGAGAGCTCTCAGCCCTCCAGCTTAGAGTGAGCACAAGTTCCTTTCCTCATCCCTTCCCTTCCTACCTCCAGTCTCTGGGCTCAGCAGGGATCCCATAGACTGGTAGGCTGAAACATCAGCACCTGGGTATTATGAGGAAAACTTGCTCTCCAATAGCCTCTGCTACATTTCTTTGTCAGCTTCTCTGAGGATTTCAGATTTTACCACCATGCAAAACTTTTCAGTCCAATTGTTTTCATGAAAACTTCTAAGGAGAATATTCCATTTTTGCTCTTCACAGTTTCTAGTTTTGAAATGGCAGAGGATTAAGATCAGTGCTTTGCTGCATTAAAAACAACCATGAAACTCTCCTCAGGATATGAAGGATGATGCAGGCAGCTGGGCACAGAGTAATGTCAAGATGTAACTCACATGACATGATACAGTTCAAACTCAGAAATGAGGTTTTAATTTGCTGCAAAATTTAACACTATTAAACAGGAATTAAGACTGAGGCAATTAAAGTGCATTTGGAAAAGCTCACAAAGCTCCTGCTTATGACGTGGGAAGGGATGAATTAACTTTAGGCAAACATCAGGAAGCTTTGAGAGAAGAAAAGAAAATAGCAGCACAAGAGAGAGCATGCAGTTGCAAAATCCCTTCCTATATAGATAAACCCTCTTTACTATTCATAGGTCAGTTTAGGAAGTGTGGGTTAGGTGAGTGTACAGGGAGGTGGCTTGAGAACTGGCTCAATGGCAGAGCTCAGGGGGTTATGATCAGTGGTGCAGAGTCCAACTGAAAGTACAGCAGAAGGTGTGCTGCCATACAGCAAGACCTGGACAGGCTCGAGAGATTAGTTGAGAGAAACTCATGGAGTTCTCATGGAGAACTCATAGAGTTCAACAAGGACAAAGGTGGGGTCCTGCACCTGGCAAGAAATAACCTCATGCACCAGTACAGGTTACAGTCTGACCTGCTGGAAAACATCTCTGCAGAGAGGGACCTGTGAGTCCTAGTAGACAACAAATTGGTCATAAGCCAACAATTTGCTCTTGTGGCAAAGCAGGTCAGTGGTGTCTTGGGGTGCATTAAAAAGAGGATGGCCAGCAAGTGCAGAGAGATTCTCCTCCCTCTACTCTGCGCTGGTCCGGCCACACCTGGAGTCCTGTGTCCAGTTGTGGACTACCCACTTCAAGAAAGGCAAGGAATTGCTGGAGTGAGTCCAGCAGAGGGCTATGAAGATGATCAAGGGACTGGAGCATCTCTCTTATAAGGAAAGGCTGAGAGACCTGGGTCTGTTTGGCCTGGAGAAGACTGAGAGGGGGTGTCATCAACACTTATAAATATCTAAAGGGTGGGTGTCCAGAGGATGCCAGACTCTTCAGTAGTGATCAGCGACAGGACAGGGGCAATGGGCACAAGTTAGAATACAGGAAGTTCCATCTGAATGTGAGAAAAAACATCTTTACTTTGAGAGTGACAGAGCACCTGAACAGGCTGCCCAAAGAGGTTCAAAACCCACCTCCTGTCCAGTCTACTTTAGGTGAACCGACTTTGGCAGGGGGGTTGGACTAGGTGATCTCCACACTTCTTAGCTTCTAGAGCTTCTTTCTCTTGCTAGGAGACCATTTTCCTCTCCTAGGTGTTCAGCTGCTTGAGCTCAAGCTGCTTGCTCTCCGACCTGGGACAGTGCTTTAACTTCAGTTCAGAATGTTATGAAGAAGGAACTGTTTGAGAAACACCTATAAGAACCCTCTGCAGGCTTAATAGTAATGTTTTGCTCAGCAGCTGTGTTTCGGGTGGGATTCCTGCCCTTGGTCCCTGCCTGTTTGTATTCCAAACCTGTATCCTTACCGGCTTCCAGGCTTTATTTCTGTCTGTTGCAGAAATCACTTGGCCCTATGTATTTGATGAGGGAAATTGCTGTTGATCAATTAGTCTAATTCTACCAATGCTCTAGCACAAATTGAACCCTTTGTTTTTCATTGTACATATGGTGAGGGTGCAGGTTAAAGAAAATAGAAAGTCTTTGCACTAATGAAAATGGAATACATTTCAGACTGGTCTCTAACAGCTTTTCTATTCCTGTTGCATCAATTCCCATTTTCTCTTTGCAAAATAAGCTAAAATTCTGCAGCAAAACCTGAAATATAATAAATGTTCTTTATGGAATACTGTCCCTTCTCTGTCTGAAAGGGTTTTCAGGGTAATAGATGGAGAATGCATTTCTCAAGCTACCATGACAGTGGCAGGAAAGTGCAATGATAGCAGAATTCACTTAAAGGGACACTCTAAAACCACAGTTTATTTTAGTTTATTTTGTGCAGCCTGCAGTTCTTGCTTGGAAATTGCCCAGGAATTGATTTTTCCCTAAGATTCCACAAATTAAAAGTACCTGAATAATTTTTTATGATTACTTTTCATAATTAAAATATTTTTCAAATAGTGCTGTGATCAGCATCACAGAAGACAGATAAGTCAACCGATGAACAGCTGCTCTCTATTTGCAACCCTTCCCTCTGGGTAGCACTAGAAGCAGGAAAATCTGTCCAAGTCCCAATTCAAATATAAAACAGCGTCTCCCCTCAGTAACTCCAATAGTAACACCAACAGAAATAAGTGTTTCATAAGCAAACACTGAAGACACAGGATGAAATAGATGAGGAAGTATCCTGTCCTTCCATCTATTTAAAAAAAAAAAAAAAGTTTCTTAGAGCAATACACTCTGATCTTTCATGGCCTGTGACTGTCATGCCTTACAATGACAGTGTTTCTACGGAAAGATAGGGATTAAGCCTGCAGAGAATATAATTACTTCCCTGGTCTGAGCCCAGGGAACTTTGTTCAGAATCTATAGACCCTGTATGATCTTCATGATTTAAATCCCTTGCTTTCACTTTCAAGTCACAGAGACCTAGTCTGGGTAGGTCCCTGGATTCCTCTAAATGAAGTTTCCTGAATGAGAACAGCAGATACAGAGGTAGCAGAGAGAGGATTACTGTGCTCTAATTTCACAGGAAACCTCTTTCAGTGACATCCAAACATTTCAACGCATCGCAAGTATTCTCATCTCAAAGTAGGATGAACACTAACAATTGCAAAAATGTTCAAGACTGAAAAGATATATTTTTAAATGTTTTGGGGCTGTGGAAGAAAACTTATTCCAACAATCTCAATCTCATTATCTTAATCACAAAAATTTTAAAAGATAAAAACTTTTCTTCATTTTCTTAACAAAAGTAATTTTAAACTGGAAAGTTATGGTTTAAAAAAAAATAATCTAAAGATACTGAAACTAGTTCTGAAAACCTTTCCAAAACAACTGTTGGGTTAAAAAAATGCTGATACCAGTCTTTTGCTCCAAGAAGCCTTGCTTTAATAAATCAACAGTTTTAGTGAAAAAAAGTTATTACAAAAATCTAACCAGCTATATTTCCCCATTATTGCATTCTGAGACGTGCTCAACTGCCATGTAATGTGCTTCTTACATACCACTCTTAACCTATTTGAACTTGCCTACATTTTTAAAATCTAAATCATTGATCTTTGCATAGGAATAGTTTACTCTTTCTTTTCTTCTTTCTCTCCTATATATCCAGCACCTTTTCTAGCATCCTAACTTTATATTGAAAAAGACATCCATATATGCACAGATGTGAATTTTCCAGCACTTCTTAAAAGGAAACTTTCTTCCTCTTTCTTTCTCATTATGTAGCAAGTGTAAAAATTCAAAGCTCCAGCTGCTCTTTCCCCTGAGGATTTTCATCTTATATCATTTAACTTTTCCTGACATCTTTCTTCCCTCACTTTTATATTACAAATTTCCCTTAAGCAATGAGAACCTGTATTTGCATCTTTGACAGCAAAGGGGAGACTGACGGATGGAAGCAGCGCGCTCTTTGAATAATGCAAGATGTTGTGACACTGGCAGTAATAAGGAGTCCTAAATAATAGGTCCTTCTTGATACAATTTAAAAATATGCAGCCTATTGTCTCAGCCACCAGCAAACCAGCTCATAACTAGTGCCTCAATAGTAAGGATGAGTTCCATCCATCTCAGTGACAGCTGACAACAGCAGACTAATCTCTCTTAAAAATACTTTCCAATCACTTTTTCTGTAATTAAATCAACACTGTGTTCAACCACATACAAGTGCAGCAAAAGGACTTTCTGTTTTATGACATTTCAGAGCAAGCAATGGGCTTAAGTCTTACTCATCACTGCCCCGGAGAAAGTTGGTGCCAATTACAGTTGTCTGTATCACCTAATCCCAGTCAAGACCCTTTTCTCTTTTTTATTTTCATTATTTTTTCCAGTGGTGCCCTCAGATATTAACAAACAGGAAAATAGTCATAGAATGGTAATCCTTACAGGCTTAAATCACCCACAGGCTTAAAACTATCTGAATCCTATAACACTAACATCCTCAGTATTTTATGTCTGTGTCTTACTCAGTATCTTAAAGTCATGTCATTTTACTTTGTACATAATTTGCCACAATAAAAGAAGTCATAAGGGACTTGGAAGGTATTCAAAAGGTGAAAAATTGGTTAGTCTCAGTTGTACTTTTAATTATGCTTATAAATTGATACAACTTATACCATTAGAGAGGTTTTATTAACTTGTAAGGATTTTGAACTACACTTTCAGTGACATAATTTGATAATTAGTGAGTTATAGGCTTTCATTAATGGAATTTCTGGAAAATGCTGTCAGAATTAGAAAGAAAGAGAGAAAGATAGAAAAAGGGCAAATTGCTTGAGAATATGGTTCATTTTGTATAGAGCCTTAGGCCCGATAACACCCAATGAGACTTGCACACATCCTAACAGTTAACTGTTCTCAAATTCAGAGTTGCATGGTGTTCTGCGTAATACAACTTTCAAATAATAGCAAAACCACCTACAATTATCACAAGAAAAATGGTAATCTAATCAAGAATGAAATTCTGCCACCTGCCCAGGGTATTTTGTAGAATTACAGCCAAGGAGAATACACTGTGTACTTTTACCCATCTTTGTCTCAGTGTGGTCCTGGAGTATCTGAGACAGCACGTTCAGTATACCCACACCTCAGACTTAAGCATGTTCTAAGCACCCATACTAAGTGGTACCGGTTACTGTGCAGCCATAGCAAAATGAAATTCAGCATGAGACTTGCTAAACCCTATACTCGCTAAGCTACAGAGCAGCTGGCTATAGCCTGCTTCCGTGGCTCTCTGTAACACTGATAGTGCAGCCAGATCATAATTTACAGCTGCGTTTCTAATCCCGGCTCTGGCCGATGTTGCTGAGAGCAACCTCATGCCACTCGCACTGAACAAATCCTTCCCGAGCCACGGCCGTGGTTTCTCTGGCTGTGCCTTATCACAGCAGCCTTACCAGCAGCTGAGATGCCATCATAATATTATCATCTTCCACTGCAATATATCAGTATTCCCAATTACAACTTTCTGTACTGTGGCTTCAAGAACTTTCTGCACAGCAACTGCTTCCCTGATGTATTGTGGCTTGCAGTAGGTAGGAATATGCAAAATAAATATATGGCTAAAGCTGTTTTGTATTTTCAAAGGGATATGAAAAAAAAAAACACATTTCCTTTTATTTCTTAGAAAGTAGTGTGGATGAAAACACCAAGGGTATACTTTTCCTCCTATAGGAAACAGAATACCTAATTCGGACGTTAAAGTGATATCTTTTGTTGAAGTTATGATAGAGGTGGAGATACAGGACTTTCAGATATTCAGAGTTTGCCAAAACTGCCTGAATCTGAACCATATTCATTTAAAAACAATGACTGCATGTATATATACTATATAATCTTGTGAATACATGTGGGGGAAATCCTTATAATAATAGGATAGAAAAAGGCAAATAGAAGTAAAATAAAATTTCATACGATAGCACTCATGGGGAATATTTATGTATGGTGCAAGTGTTTGCATACCTTCATCTGAAATTGCAGAGAAGAAAGGTTCAGAAATAACCTTACAGCTGTCTTCTACCATCTCTGCGGTTTTGTATGTTGGCAAAGATATGGTGTGATACAAAGTCATTCTCTTAGAAGGACTCTGGACTTCTGACTTCTATTATTAGTCATCTGTGTTGTGCCTGGAGATACCAACTGAGACAAATTCTTCTTGGGTCTTAAAAGATTCTTCAGTGCTTAGCAGAGATCAAAGCCACTCTTGGTACTGTTTGAAAGCCTCGTTCCAAGGTCATGGGAGAGCTGGCAACACACCTCTCTCTAACATGACACAGTAGATCACCATCTCCTTCCTGATCTTGCCTTTCAGCGGCATTGGCAGTAAGTGACCCTGTAGGTCTCAGGTCATTCCAACTTTCCTGTATTCATATGATATCTCAACAAATTCTGCTGCTCACCTATAACAGACTTGTGAAACTGCCTTAGGAAGCAAGGTAAAGGAAGAGTTTCAGTTTTCCCTTATAATACACATATACACCACAGATGGGCTCATGAAAAAGGGTCTTCTATTGATTCAAACTATTCCATAAACATGCGGCAGGCAGTGTCTCATTCCATCTGCCTGTCAGAGGGTAGCAAAATCAGTACTGAAAATAATAAGAAAAAAACAGAAAAACAAACAAAAAGATCTATAAAAATCCCAGCCCTGACAGGATGAAAAGAAATAGACCAAAGTGATAAGATCTTGCCATTTAAGAAAAACAGAAAACTGTTTTCCACTAAGACCAGAGAAAAGACCTGTTTGCACATCTGTCTTTAATTTTCCAATGTTTATTTAATTCTAATACTCACATCATACTCAAAGTGACCCTGACAGATGTTTGATAATGAAACTGCTTTGAAACTCATCCAGAGAAGCAAAATCTGTTCAGGGAATCCAGGTCTCTAGCTCAAAGGGAATAACTTCAGATCAGCCTGGAGCCAGTTAATACAATTACACTTGTACAGTTCTTTACTTGGAATGTTTACTAAATGTCGCAGTGCAATAAATGAACAAGAATTGGCTAAGCATAACTTTAAATCCATCTCCTGCCTGCCTGTGAGGTAGAGTGTAACATGATTTGCCCCCTCTGAGGAGACCAGAGATTGGTGACTGGAGATTTGTAACTTTAAAGGGATACTCATTTGACCTAAGATTTCAATTTAAAATTTGACAGCTGTCTCTGACTGAAACCTTTTTTAAAATAACCCACTGAGACCCTTCTCTTTCTTTTCTACATTCACTCCAGCAAATATCTTCCAGTTTTCTGCAAGGTTTATTCATCCCCCCACCAGATATAAGAATGCTACAGTGGTTCCACTTGCCTTTTAGTTCACTTACAACCATCGAAGCAAATGCTGCAGGGGTTCAGGTGTCTTATCTTTGAGGCACCACACTATCATCCTATTATGGAATTGCCTGAACAAAAAACAAACAAGCAAACAACAACAACAACAAAAAAGCAGAAGATATGATTTTTTCTGTTTCTGCAACTTCTTTTTTCTGCAAGAAGTCACATTCATAGAGCAGAAAATTCCTGGTCTGCTTTTGCCCCACATGAGAGAGATGGAGAATGCCATTTTATGAGTCTTAATTTTAATGTTTTTATAATTCACTATTCTAACTAGGCTTCAGGCACACCTGATAGGGGCTTAACCAAAAGCAATGAGAAGCACTTGTCCCCGTGGTGCTGTTCAGGCTACTGAAACGTCCAGACAGCCTTTGCATGTAAACTTCCCCACCTTACTGACAAGTACGACCCAATCATCTGGTATGGCAGCCAAAACCCATTGCTTGTCACTCCGCATCAAAGAAAAAGCAATGTGGAATTAAATGTGGCTGCTGAGCTGGCTGGGCTCTATGAGAGCAGAGACACTCTTCCTTCGAGAGCTCCAATGGAAAAGACAGAAGGAATTTAATCAGCTCTTCAACATATACTTCTGAAGTAATAGGACAGCTTTCTGACTACGGTAATTTTATTTATAAAGACAGTGCAGTTTGCCGTGCTTGTTTAGAGTAAAACATTCCAGCTCAGCTCCAGTAATGAGATTCCTCAGGGATTGTGCAAGCAGCATATACAATCCACGGTACAGCAGGCAGGCTGGAACTGGAGTAAAGCTCTTTGGAGGAGTTACCGGGTCTGCTTTGATAACTGGTAAGCGCCTAGTGGCATGTTGTGCATTCTCCTAACTACATGTGTTTGGAACTTGAAAGTCTGAGACTAGCAAGCAGGTAGGGCAATAGTTACTGATAGAAGAACAGTCTGTGGAGCAATCTGCACATCAGGACACAGATTTTTACCAATTATGCATAGCATTCCTCTCAAAAGTAATCTTTCTCATACCATTTTGTTATCCATATTTCAACCTCTCAGCAATTTTCTGATCTCAAGGAGATTGTAATAGCAATGATGGCAACCTGGTAAGAACCCTTCTTTTCCAAAAGTGATTTTCTGAAGGCATTCTAAAGGCCATGGATGTTACCTTTGATAAAGGTAAGATGTGGTAGAAAATACCAGAACATATTGGTTTCTATTATATGTTTTATATGGTTTAAGAACAATGGAGAATGAAGTTTAAAAAAAATGAAAAAAAAAACCAAAACAAAAAAAGAATGAAAGAAATTAAAAACTACCAGACTAATATGGACTTATCACTCAGGTTCTCTATTTTTCATCCACCCCCTCCTCAGCTTCCATACAGCCAAATACCTGTTATTGACACTGGCAGGACAGACAAATTCACTTTCATTTCCAGACCAATGTGCAATAATAAGGCCAGTTAATTATGAACGATAATAAAGTGATTTAGTTCAAAGAAGTGCCACAGAGATACATTTGTTTTGTGTACTAAAAGTGTGTAATATTAATACAGAAACTGTAGATCAAAATCTTTTGTTTCAGGGTTGAAGCTACAAGAAAACATTGTAGGTGTTGAAAAGTAATTGCAAATAATATATAGATGAGAGGGTGATCTTTTGTAAGCGAGATTCTGATTATATATTATATATTTTGAATGGTTTTAGGCAAAAACATAGTTCAAATAGATATGCATAAAGTTTTCTATGAAAAATGAGTTGGTTTCCACTGAAAGATTCAAGGTATTTCTTGTAGCAATCAAGGGCTATCATGCCATTGACCTAAACTTTCTTTATTTTCTAAAGCAGAAGCCACATCTCAAGCTGGATTCTTAGAGTCAAAGTAGCCGAACCGTTTAGCCCATCAGTCTTTTGTCCTAAACTGATATTGAGTTTCTGAAATGCAATTACCAAGCCCTCTAAAAAATCATAATGGTATTCTATGTGACATATTTACTGGCATTTCCACTCAACATTGTTGTTCCCATAGCCCCAGTAGTTGCTATTTTTCATTACTCCTACTCTCTCATCTGTAACCATTTTGCTGTCATTTTGCATTTACAGTTTGCTAGCAATCAAAACTTCCTGCCAGAACTCAGTCAAAAGCCACCCAGTGGAAAAGTCATGTTCTTCAGCAGCTTCAGAACTTCTTCAGAAGTTCTACGTTGTTCTCACCAGAGCAGATAGCAAGGCCTGAACTCAGTCTTAAATCTTTAACTTTTAAACCAAAAAAAGAGCTCTGTGTTATAACTAACACAGAAATGAGATCTGACCCCTCAGCTTTTCTTTGTTTGCCATTGGTTTAAATAAAGATAATAAATCAAAGCTATGGTTCTGACTATGCCACATAAGTCAGACCTGCTTCTACGGACAAGAGGAGCAGGGGGAGATGAGTGATTTCTCTGGCTGGCAGGGGAACATCCAAGATGAGTAGATTGAGCATACCAATATCACTGTGCCTGTGCTTGTTCCATGCCTGACAGCATCGGCATCTTCCCACTGACACTCAAAAAATATCTATCTGGCTCTGACCATAGGCAGACATTTTGGTCTGCAAAAGATGTGTAGGTATTTCTTCAGGGTATATGATGATAAAACTTCATCCTATATATGAAGAAATGAGCTCCATGGTTGATTGAGTCTGTACATTTGCAGAGGCACAGGAAAAAAAAAAAAACAAAAACAAACAAGAGAAAACCAGACTACTTTAAAAGATGTGACTACTGCCAGAATCCCTCTCTTAGGGAGTATGTTCAAAGAGGGATTCAGGAAAAATAAGTCAGCTTTGTCTGAAGGAAGTCAAAGTGCAGGCAGTGTGGAATAGACAGCCGTACAAGCAGGTACAGTGGCCATCCTTCCTTTAAGAGGTTTTATCCTGTTTCTTTCACTGTTGCTGTTGGTATCTTTCTGTGTCCTATTTTGAAAGACTTCCATGATTTCATTCACTGCGTGAGTAAGAGGAAAGCTGAATCAATCAGTCAAACAAGTAATGCAACTGCTGTTTAAATCTTGTTCTTGGTGTACGTTTCAGCCAAGAGAACCTCTGGTTATTTAAAAAAAAAAAAAAGAGAAAAAAAAAAGCGAGCAAAGAAATAGTAGTTTACATTTATACAGCAATTTTAAAACCAAAAGTTCCTAATTGCTTTACAAACTCCAGAAGACACGACTTAAACCAATGACAAAATGGAAAAAGAATGAATCTATCTTTCCCAAAGGAACTGCAACTAAGATTACCCTATATATAGTTATTATCTATACAATGATTTTCTTGATGTCTAAAGGCAATTTCATCCCTTATATTTCTCAGGAAATAAATACCATCTATATTTGCCACAACACAAACATCTATTGGTCTGCTACGAGTACAGAAAAGACAGGATCATCCTGATCTAAGCTTGATTCTTGATTGATGAATTCTGAATTGGTTTAGATACATCCCCGACACACATACTGATGGGTTTTCTGATAGTCCATCAAGTCAAGGCTCACTCCCTAAAATGAAGACAGAATTTTTCAAATGGGTAGCTTGAAAAGTTTTAATGAATTACTAAGGATATCAATAATTAAAAACCTTTCCTCTATGTAAAGCAGTTTATCTATTTCTAATATTAGATTGTCAAGGATAAGAAACAAATGAAATAATTCTACTATAAACAGAGAGAAAAACAGTCTTGGAACTTTGTCTGTGACTAATAAATGTGAGAATATAGGTTTGCTCTACAGGTAGAAACAGCAAAAATATGATACTTTTATCTGTAATAATTCATATAGCTAACTTGGTTGCAACAGAAAATGAAACAGTATTGTTTTTATTATTTCACCACAGGTAAAATCATAGCAGGTAAGATGAAAGTTCTGTGTTTTGAAATTAATATATCTGCTTCTTTTTGCATGAGAAAATAACTAACAAGGAAATAAACTTTTGCAATTTTTCTCTCTATCCATCTCACTTCTCTAGACCTTTGCAATCAATTTTTCTATAACTTGCAGCAGGACCGAAGAAGACTTCTGTAGAAAAAGCTGATACATGAGTTTTACAGCTCTATGTTGTATTTGACCTTTTATCTAATCGGGCAATATATGCATTGCAATATATGACAGTCCATCAGAATAAACCCAAGCCAAAAACCAGGGTGTTTTCCCTAATTCTTGTCCCCATCCACTGCTTATAGGGTATTCAGGAGATTTTAAAAGCACTGGGAAAGGGACAAGGAAGAAACTGAGGTTGTTATGGTGAGGAGATGTGTAGGGACATAGAACACAAATCCTTATGAATTTCAATTTCATTAATTTTGCTGTTCATAGAAAAACTTTTTCTCTGCAGCCACTAATACTTTAAAACCATGCAAATATCAACATTTTGTTTATTATCTGATTGAACTGAGATGATTTTAGACTGATTGCGTTGGAAAAAAGCATTGGGAGTTTGTAGGAATAAAACGTAAATATTATACTAATCTAAAAAAAATTTACTTTCATAATCCATCATTATTTGCATATGATATTATTAATTTTCACTTTGGAACACATTCTTTCATATAAAAATGAATAGAATATGACAGTAAGAAGGTAAATTTCCTCACTAAAATACTGCATAATAGAGAAATATCTTACAGAAAGGTCATAATTTGATTTTGAAGGTTGTGAATTAAATGTTTTTCCAGCACTTTTCTTCATTTGCCAAAATAGTTTCAGAATTACAAGAATTTCATTATGTCAACACTTAATTTATGAAAATGCTGATACATGTCCTGACCAGATAATTATATGTTGATCTTGTTTTTAGATTATCTTGATGTATCCACCAGCTAATAGAAACTATTTTTACAATAGTTTTAAAGTTTTTTAAGTATGAAAATGACAGGGATAAACTGGCACTCTTAGTTACTAAATACTAGTTATATTTCTCTCACAACATATATTTTCTTTTTCTGAAACACTGTCAGAAGTACAAAAATCTATCTTGAAAGAGATTGCAAAAGCCCGTCAACTTAAAAAATTTTAAGTGTAAGATAGTCAACCTTATATTTTCCCTTTTTAAAGAGAAGCCATACACTTTGAATTTAAACTGACTTCTACTTTGTGGTTAAAAAAAAAAATAAACTACAACAAAAATCCTAACAATCAACGAGGGTAAAAACTCTTGAAAAAAAAATATAAACATGGAAAAACCCCACCATAAGCAAACAAACACAAAACCCAGAAAAAAAATCCAAAACACAAGAAACAAAACACACACACACACAAAAAGCAGCAACTCCCCACCTTTTCCTGAACTTGCACTTTTTAGCTACAAACATCATGAACTCTTCCGGAAACACAATAGTTCTCATTAAAATTTCAGTGAGTGTAAGAAGGAAAGCCCTACCTTTGTAAATGCAATATTAAACAGATTCCACCCAGAACACAAAGATCAGTGATCTTTTCAGTACCACCACATTTCAGCTCAGGAAGGTTTGGAAGATAGAAAATTCCTTCAAACAAATATCTCTGGCTTTTAGTTGATTGAAAAATCGCTTGAAATATTTCAACAATGAAAATGCTTTGATGAACTTTGAAGCCACTTCTGTTTTTAAACAAAACACATTTGGGGTTTTTAATGTAAAAAAATAAATTAAAACCATTCTTCAAAATGTGTGCAGAATGCATTCTTAGGTTCTCACCAGTATAGAATTTTGTTTTAATGGCATGAAGATCTTACAGATACTTGTCTTTTTGGGAAAAAGTGATTCTCACAGACCAATTCCAGCAAAATATTAAATTATCTGTCCCTCTGCAAATTCACCTAAGTGGAAACTCCATAGGTCCCAGATGAGCACTCAGTCTCCCATAAGATCATACTGTAATACAGCTTGATGCATCCTTGCAGGTCCCAGGTAAATTTCTGTCACGTTATGGCAGCATATGGCAATTAGTTGTGCAGTGATATGCCTGCTCAGAAACTTTTCCAGTTTACACTCTTTGCTCCTAAAACTTAACAGAGATAACAATACTGGAAAACTCCCACTGGCACCAGGTCCGCGGGTCTGAAACTGGAGAATCTGGCTTTATCCTTTCCCATTTCAGGTAAAATCATATTCATATTTTCCTCATGGCGTGCTTTGTCCATGCACACCACCCTGAATTCAACCTGCATTGGCTGGCCTAATCTTGAACAACCCTAATGAAATTCCTTCAGAATACTTCTGTCTTAACCTACCATACCGTTTCAATATACCAGTCTGTACATGGTAATGTGGAAAAACTGGATTTTGCCAGTTCATCCTTTGTGATTCGATTGTCAACAGTGAAAGCCCAGCGTATCCTCATCTGGACTCTGCCACCTAACATGTTAAAAAGGCACTGATCGTGTCCTATTTGCTAACTGAAAACACTGCTGTGCACTCATGAACACTGAGGTACATATGTACAGTTGTACATTTAGCATTTTTAAGAGCTTTAATGCTACGCTGACAGCCCTGCAGACTGCTGGCCTCCGTCTGTTTCCTCTTGTAACCCCAACAATGTGTCCAGTGGTACTGCATCTTAGAACAGGGCGATGAGTGATTGTCTGGGCTATTCAGACCTTGGCAACTTGACTCAAACTGTCAGAGGAAGCTCAGTTATTAACACCAAAATCATCATGTTGCCACTACCAGAGATGTATCAATAACATGACCAATATCAGCACTGGGGAACCACTTGATCATCAGCAGAGAACACTGTTTAAAAGTAGTTGGATTTATACTTAAGCCTAAAGATCCAGGAAGATTTGAGATGTCCCAGGCAGACAAATCTTTAGTAAACCTACCTTTTTCTTCCCGACAGATGGGGGAAATGATAGAAGTCATTTCAGCAACCAAGTTACTTACACAACAGTGAAAAAACAAGAAAAGCATAAAAAGAAAAGAAAGTTTCGAAAAGAAAGTTTCACAACAAACAGTGTCTTTAAATGAAACGTAGATTGAATTGAATAAATTAAGGACCTGTTAGAGCCAGACATAGTCTGTGTGTGAAGGTGGAAGGCACAGAGGGCACAGGAGGGAGAGAAATGAAGAATAGAAAAAAATACTTAGTGAAATATATAAACACCTTCACATGGTCATATGCAGTGTCTGAGGGTTTTGTTTTTCTTGCTCCACTGCACTGATGCATTTTGACAGGATATTTTGTTCTGCCTCCAGGGTTCTTAGGGAAAAGGGACTCCTGGGTTATTGCTGTTCCAGTGACGAGTTTTGACTGAAATGTTTTGGCTCATTTCCTTGAGCAATGCATTAGCCAGATGGTTTGATGCATGTACCATGCCACCCTGTTTGATCCTGCTGTTGGACTTTAGCTCCTGTTCCACTGTCAAAGGAAAGGATTATTATGAATGTTCTCATTAATATTCACACTGAAGAGTGATCTGACTGCCACTTCACTCGTACTGCAGGTTAAGTGAGGGTGCCCTGTCAAAACAGAGAAAAGTCTTTAGCTCTTCTAATGCAAACCAGTCTGAGAGAGGGTTTGGAGCAGAAAACTGCGTTCCAGTACTCAGGGCTTCCATCTTCTCTGACACTGATTTACTATGTCAAAATCTCCTCCTCTAACTCTTTCAGAAAGGAGGAAGAATATACTTTATCATGTTTTTTGAAGCAATACTTGCATAAAATGTTATAAAATCATGCACTTACTGGTAACATGACCAACTTTTATGGTGTCCTTAAAATCTCTGCTCATGGACAGGACTATGTGATATATCACATAAACCAAAAATTCCTTCTGGATAGAATAGCTCACCAGTAGCCTGACAGAACAGCCAGAAGGTGCAGAGGACGCTGGAGCCCTCTGCCCACACAGTCCTGACAGAAGGTAACAACCCACGGAGCTGAGGGCAGACACTGTGTGATGGGGCAGACAGTTCTCCATAATGTGGCTCTCCAGAATTACTGGGCAAGATCAAGGAAAGAGATCTGCTGGATGCTGCCAACTTGAGAAAAAAGGTATACCCAGGTATCAAAATTTTCAGAACATAGTCTTAAACACAGTGTAAATCTTGTCCTTATCAAGTAACTTACGTATCCGCTGTATTTCTTAACAGCACATGCTGCTATCCAGTGATTAATAACAACTTATATTAGCTTAAAATTGATGATATGTTAATATTTATTTTTTTTTTTTTAGAATTACCAGAACTGTGTTCTATTCTCAAAATGGCTTCATTCTGCTTTAGAACACACTGAGCAATTGAACCTATACTATTACTGGTCTCTATGGAGTATGTTACTGGTGTATGAAGCTTCTGAGGAAGATGATTGCCTCTGTCTGCCCACATAATGCAGCATTTGAAAATTACCCCACTGGATTAGATTTGCTGAATTCCTGTGACACTGAATCCTAGAGGCTGACTGCAAACCAAGGAAAAGAAGTGATCTGAAGGGAGGTCAAACTAAGAATTTTTCCTACCACAACTGAAAAGGAAAAGTTTTATGATTTTGACAAAGGATCTGTAACTTTTGTAGTATCCATTTGGCTTCTGTACAGGAGTGATCTCCTTGGATTTTTGCTATTAATCTCAGAAAAAAACCCCAATTCTTTCATGCTCTGTGAGACAAGATGCCAAATTAATACTCATGGCATAGTCCCCAAGTTCAATATAAATTAACCTTTTGTTTTTCTCATGTAGCTGTGTACTATATATCCAGAGTGCACGAGCTGCTCTTTACTCTAGACACAACAATAACAATGGAACAGATCCATGAACCTATTATATGCCAACAGAAAAAGCAGTGTCAGTTTGAGCAATTACCAGCTAATTTGTGTTTATCCCAAGATCAACAAAAATCCATCTGGTAGGATATATACTATCTTATTAGACAGGAGTTGCTGCAACAAAGCTAGCTTGTATTTTAAATACCATCTTGCATAAGTACCTGGTGAAGTAGCAGGAAAGTGACACCCTGAAATGTTTTATCTCTGGACAAGAACTGAAGCATATAAATTCCATAAAGATGCCTAAATTCAAAATATACCTTCAAAAACTCATTTCAGTTGCATCCTGACTGCAGAATAAATGACTGCTACAGATAGGCTAAGAATTCGTTTATAAGTGATCTGCCCTGCCTCTCTGTTGCTAATTGCCATAGCTTCTCAGAGCTGGCAGAACAAGCTATGTCCCAACTCTTCAGCCACTGCCATTTACAGGGTGACATATAATTGCAGGGCCACCTCCATTGCCCTAAACAAGTAAACTGAACTGTCAGATGCACACACTTATTCTTTTGCCCCATTTGTCTCTGGCCAGGACAGATTGAAAGCTGAAGACAGCAAATTGTTCATACCAGTTTAGCAGATTGAGTCTTGGTCAACTCCTTAGTCCATACAGTCCTGGACAACTTGGTGCTGAACTCCTGTTTAAACCTTTTTTGGAAGTCAGAAAGTCAATATTTTGCTGATTCTCATTCATAACAAAAATCCTCCACTCTTTAGGATTTTTTACTTCTCTCCCCAGCCCCAGTCTGACTCCTGACACAGGAGTCTCTGTGAAAAAAAAAGGGGATATGAAGACCACAGTTGAGTGAGATGTCTTCTCAGATACAAGAGCATCAAACCTGAGGACATGAGGACACAAGATTTCCTAGCCTTTCTGTTTTCTGTTGGCTGGTCTAGGAAGACCTTTACTCAAAAAATTGGGTTGATGTATGATTAGCAAATTTTCCATGTATATTATAAAAGAAAGTGATTTAGTGATAAACAATCAGGAACTTTAAAGTTGAGCTATTGTGACTTTGACCCTTGGATACTTCAGATTTTGCCTGTCCTGAGGAATTAATTTCAGATTAATAAAGATGTTTGTAAAAATAAGTTATTCCAACAATAAAATATAGAGAATTTTAAAGCTTCAGAGCAATCCCAACTTCTAAGAGTACAAATTTGCTTCTGTCTTTAGTATGAAAAATATAATATGTAGTCATTTTAATAATAAAAAAAAGTGGAGCTGTGTGGGTTTTTTATTATTAATATTTTAGGGGACTTTTTTTTTTTAATTGGTAATGAAATTGCTGATAGGATTGGATTGTAATTAGAGAAAAACTGACAACAGAGGGGAAGCATCCTGGGGGATAGTTACACTTCAGAACATGCTACAGAAGTTCATCTTTATTCATACAATTTATGGGAGTAGGCCTTGCTTCAAAAGGCCACGTTACTCTTTTTACTTCAAGACTTAGATATTTTGGGATATGTCTAGAGTTTGAGTCAGCCAAATTGTGTCAGACACAGGTTGGTAAAAACACAGCATATTGTTCTCGAAAAGTTTTTCTTGACATTAAGCCAAAATTTTCCCATAGTTCCTGCCTATTACTCTTTGATTATTACCTCCTTCAAAATTATGTTACGTGACAGCGACACATTAGCTATAAAAAGCAGATTTTAAAGAACTGGGTTCCCAGAACAAGATAAGAAGGCAGAAAGAGACTCTGCTAGGTCTGCCTCTACCGGACACACAGCCAGCACAAAGCCAGCAGCAAAGAGCCTCACTGAACATGTAGCAATGAGAGGTGAATTCAATGTCAATGGCTCATTCAGTCTTTTTGCCTCTCTGCCAATGCTTCCAGCAAGTGCCCAATTAGCAGTGACAGTGGTGTTGGTGTTTATGAGAAACTAGCCTGAGACTGTCATTTCTTTAAATTTGAAACTGCAGAACAGACACAGGGTGGTAAAACTTTTAAGTCCCTAATGACATGCACCAGAATCTGACCTTGAACTGGTGACTTAGAGGAGAAAGTATTTGCTAAGTCAACCTGTCTCCCATGGAGTGAATTTGTAACGCATGTCTCATTCCGGCCTATTTTATTTCTCTTGAGACAAAGGAAGCCCTCCTCTGCCCAACAGCTAGAACAGCATTACCTCGTTCTCTCCCCTCACCAAAGAAAATTGGGGTTTTGTAGTTCCTCAAGCCTATGGTGAACAAGTGGGTTGGTGTATCCAATACTAGTAGGTGAACAGTAAATATGAAAATAAGTAAACAATAAATACAAAAAGTGTAAAGTCCTAAGTTAAAAACACAATGGATTGTCACAGGAGGAGTTACCCAAAGGTGATACACCAAAAGGTGATATACCAAAGGCAGCCCTGAGGAGAAGGACTTGGGAGTGCTTGTGGATGAGAAGCTCAACATGAGCCGGCAGTGCATGCTGGAAGCCCAGAGAGCCAACCATGTTCTGAGCTGCATCAAGAGAAGTGTGGCCAGCAGGTCTCAGGAGGTGATTTGAGCAACCTGCTCTAGTGGGAGGTGTCCCTGCCCATGGCAGGGGGCTGGGCTTAGAACTAGATGATCTTTAAGGTCCCTTCCAACTCAAACAATTCTATGACTCTATGATTGTCTCATACCCCATGTGACTACAATGCTAAAAAATTGTTTACTCATATTAATCTTTAACTGTTTCCTTTGACTAATTCATCCTTCCATATTTACAAATACCATTTAAAAAAATAAATCCCTCCTTTAAGTACAAACACCTTCCAGATCATTACAAAATTCTAAGTTATTTTCTTTACTGTGTCATTATAGTCAGAATCCAAAATTTGTGGCAGGTACATCACTCCTGTGTTTATTTCTGCTCTTCTCCACAATGAAAAATTTGGTGTCTTTACATTTAACCACACTGGAGCAAAATGATTACTGGGATGTTTTCTCTTGTTGTCATAGTACTTTGAAATTTAATAATCACATTCAAAACAAAATTCTTCTTCCAACTTCTAAGTATATATGTATCTTCAGTTATACTCAGCTAATTAATCATGACTGTTTGAACAGTCCCATGTTATCATTAGCTAAAACCCCATCTTATCTCATTAAGCACAATTGAGGGGAAAAAGGAGACACCCACTGCAGTGGTGTGTATTTGTCCTAATTATAGTGATTTCACAAACTTAAAGCCTTGTTTTGATTATTTGGCTTTAGCATTTTCTTTGTTACTTAATAGACTTCCAGGGAGGCTGCAGAATGCTTTCTCTGTCCTTGTTGAAAATAATTATTTAAAAATGATTTGATGAAATATTTTTCCTTGCTACTCAGTCATGAGATAAACTCTGCTGGGCTTTGGATTCTTTTTTACACTCAGAGAAGAAATTCAAGCTAGAAGGTGAATGTTATTGAGTTTTCTGCTTATTTTTGAGATGGGCAAAATCTGAGTAAGACAGGTTGCAGAAAAGAATGCATCATGAGGCCTTAAAAATATAATAGGCTGTAAAAGAGACATCCTTTACATAGTTCCTGTTTCAAGGCTTTTTAGTGCTGCATTCATTAGAAACGGTAGATCCTGCAATGAACTTCCCAATTGTAAGTATCCAAAGTAATGTAATGCAGATATCTGAAACAGGTCAAATAGAAACCAAAAGGTACCTATTTATTTCCTCTGCAAATGGAATCTAAGGTGAATAATTCCAATGGGAAGGTCTATGCTGCAAATTACCTGAAGTTAGATGACATAAGGTGTGCTCCTGACATTTGAAGTTTGGAGACTGACATTAAACTAGCTGGTAGACTAATTTGTAAAGCAACACCCAATGCATTTTTCTCCTGAAAGCAAGATAACATTTACTGCATGTATTATACCCCAGTAGAAAAATGGTAGGTCATCCTATAGGAGAAGTGGCAGACTTCTGAGTGTCGTGTGCTGAGCTCCCTACAGAAGGAGTTTTCTTGTGGGTTTTTTTGTTTGGTTAGTTTGGTTAATTTAGTTTACTCCAAGATCTCTGTTCTTAAGAGCTGGCTGCAGAAAGAAAACAACCATGAATTCCAACTAGGGACTCTATGCCACCGCTAACACCTCATGCAAGGAGAGCCTTTGCATGTAGCTTGTGCTCTGACTAATGCCCGTGCCCATGCAGAAGTCCATAGACAACCTGCAGCCAGGGAGTCTGAATATGCTCATATGAAGCCAGCTACCATTAAACTAATACCTTACTTAGCTATCACCCTTGGGACACCAAAGTCTTCAAAAGAAGCCTCTGCATGTTTGCAGCTTCTTTTGCTGAATGGAAACTGAATGTAGACCTATGGGTAGCTTTAGGACACGTCTCTCTAAATATCATAGGGAATTTAGCAACAGTTGATTTTCACATTCTGAGGTTCAAATGCTTCTCACTTTTTAAGCCACAAAGTCACAAGTCAGATAACTCACCAGATATGTTCTTCCACTTCACTATGCATCTTAACCTCTGTTTCTTGCCTCCGGAAAAGCTCTATATGCAGTTCACTGTTGTATCACTGAACTGCTCTTCAAACAGACTTCACTACTGATGGAGAAAAAACCAAGATGAATGCTTGCACATCAGACTTTGGATTTTCAGGATGGAAGTTTGAGATATCCTTCAAGACTTTACATAAAATTCAAGAATTATTTAGAAACCACAAACTATAGCCTTGGACTGAAGCCTCCTATATCTCTGGTTAATACTGAATGTACCCTATAAAATTATTATATATGCAAGAGAGACAGATGTTGTTGGGACTTTAAGCTTTTCCTTTAAACTACCCTGGAGAACAAAAAAAGTTTCAGATTTTTCCTTGAATGGAGGGACAGAGAAGACAATAATTCCAAAAGAGTAGTTGTCTGAGGCAATAGTGGGACTAATAGTAACTAAAAATTTGTGAAGGAGGAGATTTGTATGGAAAAGAGAAACCAAATATCAGCTCACATTTTATTTCTTTAAACCTCTTGAGCTGTCCCATGTTCCCTGCAAAAACACTCTTGAGATTTGCAATAAAATGCCCTGACATCTGTCAGCTCTCCTCAGCCAAATGCAGGTATCACCCTTTTCTTCAAGGGTCCTGGCTGCTGGAGGTTTGAGCTGAACCTTTCAATGGGCCTTTCAAACAGCTGTCACTGAACAACCTTACCATCTATGAGACAACAAATTGCCACGCTGCAATTCCAACAGGAATTGGATTTTGGGAGCCATGAGAACAAACACAAATGGAAGAGCCCTGTAATTATCTCTTTTGCAGTGGCCCGTTTAGGAAGGATGTATTTGACCCAAAGATGTGCTTCACTCTCTGAAATACACAAAAATGGATCTGATATGTTTTCACACAATCACAGAATTGTCAGAGTTGGAAGGGACCTCTAGAGATCATTTAGTCCAACACCCCTGCTAAAGCAGGATTGCCCAGACCACATCACTCAGGACTGCATCCAGGTGGGTCTCGAAGATCTCCAGAGAAGACCTCCCTGGGCAACCTGTTCCAGGGCTCTGACACCCTCACCATGAAGAAGTTTTTCCTCATATTTGAATGGAATACAAGCAATAATTTACAGCATGTCATTTCCTTGCAATGGCATGACGAGCAGGTGACATTTCCTCTTCTTTTTTTGTCAAAATAAGGCAGCAATAAATGAGGCCCATCTCCCACTTGCACCCACCAACTCAATTCAGATAAGGATATCCCTTCAGCATTTTTCCTCTCTCTCTGCATCACTGGTGGCACCCGCACATGCTGGTTGTTTGCTATAATTGAAGAAGATGATGTTGCACTTTGCCTAATCTTTGGGATTTCCGAGATGACACAGAAAAATATGTTTTGGAAATTACATCAGGCAGACAGTAAAAAACTGTTCTCTGTAACCAGTCTGTTGAAGATATTTTTTGATGTACAAGCTCAATCCTTTGTCTGTGTTCCACCATGGCTCAAAATTTCTGGTCCTCTTGAGGCTTTCCAAGGGCATGTGCAATAGGAAACACCTCTAGAACTGTTCTAGGGATGATGGATTCCTTAACCTCAGTCATTTATGGCTTTAGAGTTGATATATAGAAATCAAAATGACCAATTCACCCAAACACTGTATGAAGGGGCTTTTGAATATAAAATGTGACTACCTAGAAGGGGGCAGAGCCTTTCTAATCTGCCTTTCCAATGATTCCATCTCATCTCAAATAAAAGCATGTCAAAGACTCTTGGTATGGCTGCCTGATAGACTGGTGGGGTAGAAATAAATTTTAAAAATGTTATAAAAATAAACCAAGAGTATGATTCCATTAACTAAATGGGATTCAAGAAATGGCTACCATTACTCATTATTAGTGCCCTGTTATAAAAGAGAAAGACTAATTATGAATGGAATTGTTTGTGTCTATAATCCCTTCATTTACAGACTTTTGCCTCTAAAGAATAATTGCAAACTCAAAGTAGGTCTTCCAGAAATGCATTACTCACAAGGACAAAATCACTCCAAAAATTCCAGCTAATGACAAAATGCTCCTCAGAATTAAAAATTGAGTTAATAGCCTCACAGTTATTTGTCTCAGGTTATTGATTAATATTACATTTGGTTTTACTTCCCTCGGTGAAATCAATCCCATTCCTCAAACCAGACGGCTTACGCCTTGTCACTTCAATGTAATGAAATCAGCTATTAGATTCTGCACACTCTGTCCTGATATGGATTTATTGATGGCTCAATCGGTCGCCCTTTGTCCGGAGCCGCAGGATTTAGGAGGGCAGTGACACCTGGAGGGAGGCACTGGCCCTACAACTTTCTTTACCAGTAAAGTACCACTTGAGTAAGGGAATCCTTATTAACGGACTTTTAAAAAATACCAGTAGGAAGAAAGCTGTGTTGGTGCCTTCTAACCTACAACCTATTGTGAGGCACATGAACATGCTGCAATAGGCGCTAATTTTGCTTTCCTGCATCTGAGCCACAAAAGCCCCTCTTAGCTATTTTGGGATGGGTGTTTAGGATTTGCATTATTTTTTACTCTAATAGAGAGAGTGTGTCTTTTGCCAGAATCATCAGTGAGAACACAGGATGAGAACTGGAAAACATAAATAAAAGCCATGGAGGCAGCTGTGTGAAGTGCAGGGTGCAGCCGCCAGGAGTGGCTCCAGCTGCTACTGCATTGAGAAAACAGGAAATAATCCAAGAAGTAGATACAAAAAAGGGGTTGTAATTCTGGGAGCTGCACACATTTCAGCGACAGATTCCCAAGCTACAGAGTGAAAATCCTGAGCCCAGTTAAAAATTTCTCAAGGTTCAGTGGTATTCTGCTGAAAGAGTATAATTAACTGTTGCATCGTTGGTGGTTGGGTGATTTGGTTAAGGACACTGAGTACTGGTGCATCTTCTCAGGTGGGATGAACAATAGTAAATTATATTTACAAGTATATTGTGCAGCATCATGCATGGTCCTGCAAAGGCAGGTGAAAATGGTATAAAAGGTAGACTGTATCCTGCATAGGATATAGGTGACTTCCTGACCAAAACTGAGACCTTTCTAAATCTGCATTTAAATCAAAATTATCTATAAATCCTATTATTATTTCCTATATTTTTAATTCTATTACTCATATTATTGTTATAATAATAATCCCAGCATTATTTGTAAAAATTTACTCAATAAAATGGAACAGTTAGATTCCATTACTTTTACACACAAGTTGTACATCCTTTAAGTTAGGGAAAATGTTTAAAAGCATAAGATGCTACTCACCATGGCTGAATATGTTCTGAGCAGTTTGTCCCATAGATTCAGAGTGAAGACAGCTGCAGACAAAAAAGCTGTGGTAGATTTTATTTCAAAGCAATTAAATATTTGCCTTCCACTTTCTCTTCCCCCTATCCCTTTGCCACCTTCCACTAAGGAAAAAATTGGTGATCACAAATACATTATGGATCACTCCCTCAGTGTGCACATAGAAGCACGTGCATAATTAGTAATATTTTGAGTATTTTTAACCTGTAATCCAATCATTTTAGCTTTTTAACTTTCTACTCCTTGTACTCTTATATGCCAAGCACAGTCTAGCTTCTATTCTCTATCTGCCAAATTCCCTCTTTCTGCAACAAAAGTTGCTTTTAGTGGCAGCTGGTTTGTGATGCAGATAGCAGATATAAGCTCACGTCTAGGTCAATTGCAATCTACAGATTGGACATTAGCTGGTTCCCTGTAGCTGTGGACTCTCATGTCCTTGCACTTCTCCAGAGGCAAATATCTGAAAGGAAGAAAGTAAACATGAAAATTTGTTCAAAAGTTTAACTGTGGATGTAATTTTTAGTGGTGCAAATTCAGTTACGTCATTCAGCTTGGCTCCATTCATAACATCATATTTACACTAATATCACCAGGACCAGAATGTGATTTCAAAGTTTGCACATTTCTTATAGATAATTCCTTCATAAACAAGCAGGTGCAGGGGACTTTCACAGGCAGCAAAGTAACTGAAATGAAAGGAAGGAGAAAAAACAGAGTGTCACACAGAATTACTAGTAGGAGAGGAGTCTGGATGATCTGAGCACCTGGAATAATACTGTAGCCATCACTTCAGGGAAGCTACGGGGCTTTGCATGGTACAGAAAGCTACAGAGCCCTACATGTGGTTACAGCTTGCCACTGATCATGGTGCCAAATCTTCGCCTGAGGTAACTTGAGCAGTTCCAGGGGATTTACTGGAGCGGTGAAATGGGCATCCAAATACAAACCTGCTCACGGAGACAAGCGGCAAAACAGAACACTAAAGAAACATAAACCTTCAGCTACCATCATGTGGGACCTAGCATGATTGTTTTTCATGCAGTTTTGCCTCTTCTAAAATGACATTTCTGCTCCCTCCACGCTGCCTCAGTGTTACTCAGTGCTACCAAGCCTACCTGCATGGGCTGTGCTGCCGGGAGCCCCTCGGGCCAGTTCCTGCTTCTGCCTTTGGTCAGCTGGGTTCCCACTGCAGCTGGGGGCAGGCAGCAAGGAGACCTCAACTGCATCCAACGCTGGAAGCCCTACTGTCACCTCTGCAGCGTGTTACGCCTCTCCTCCTGAAGCCTCTGGAGACCATCTGCTGCTCCCAGCCGTGGTGGCTTCAGGATGCCAGCTGCCCTCCCTGCCCAGAGCCACGCTGAGCCTGGGGGAGCTCCGTGTGGTGTTGGACACAGCTTGTCCTGCGCTGGGCAAACAGGTTCTGGGCAGTGACCCGCTGGGCACGTCACTTGTTTTGCCCAGGGTACTCGTCAGTAAGAGTAACTGCCTGGCCTCACAGGTGCTGTGAGAGTTGTTAAGGCACTTCTTTCAAAGCTTTTGTGGTGACAGGAACTATTTAAATTTCACGTCATTTCATAGTGGCCACCTTGAGCACATTTTCAAAACTCTGATCTTCCTAATGAAAAGATGTATTATTACAAAGCAGCACCAGAAAGCGAGCAGCCCAAAGAGAGGGTTCTTATTAATCCAGGATATTAGTTATAGCATTGCTGCAAATGAGTTTATCTGCTTGACATCTAAGTTCAGCTGATTTGCAGGATGCACTCAGCTACATTTTTTTGAGATATGGGATGCATTTTATTGATTTCTATTTTATGTTATATTGAATTTGGCACTGAAACAGTCGTTGCATCTCAACAGCTCAGCAGGACACGCTGCTGCCTGCAGCTCTGTTGTAGTAAATCAAGCTCCCAACTGACAAATAGTTGTGCTCCTGCTTTAGTTGTGCAAGAGCACGGGAGGGCGGAGTCACAAGTTAGAGCGTTGTGAAACTAATAGGAGCCATCTCCTCCCAGCATCATACAAATTGACCAAGACTTAAACTAGATGTCATACTCCCTTACTTTGCCTCCCCCACAAAGACGTAACTAATGAGAATTACAGCCACCTAAACAAAGATATGTTGTTGATACAACTCTTTCACTAGTTGTTCTGAAGTAGAATAAAAGGGGAAAGAGGAGAGAAATCAGTTGCTGACATATTTTTGCTTTATTTTCTTACAAAGAGTCTGGGGTCACTGCGAGCCCAAGATACTCATTATATTGCTTCCCTTGGGTAATTCTGAAAAGGGCACAGAATGCCAGTAATCATCCCCTTTATGTCTTAGTGGCAAGTTTATGATTGAAGGATTACCTTACTAATACATGTTTAAATGAGGCTCTGGCAATGTTAGTGGTATTTAAAAGAGCTCTGGCATTTGAAACAGTCGACAACACGAGATTGTGCTGATAAACAGAACAGGGTTGATGTTAGACTGACTGTGAGACTGAACCTTTAACATCAGCTTTGTTCTGACACTTTGCTTTTTTTAAACCACAGCAAAACTCATTTGTACCAAATACTGGACAGAACACCACAAAAGCTGAAAGTGATGGAGAAATTTAAAAATGTTGATAAATGAAAAACCATGTAAAAACAGTTCATACTTACTAGCTGGCCCTATTTATTCTTTTTACATTAAATTTAACTTTTTGCTATAGGAATCCTTTTAAACTAGGAGGGAGAAATGCAGACTGTACACAGTGCAGTATCTCCTCTTTTTTTTCCGTTTAGATCTTTGACAGTTTTCCTAAGTATGACAAACATTTAGCTCAGTTAATGAGTAATGAGCAGGATAATACAAGTCATGCCTACCTGCACTAGAAAGGTCTTTCTACGTTCAATTGGATTCCCCTAGAGGGTTTGGGTTTTTTTGTTTACTTGTACAAAAGAAGCAAAAATGGTTTTCTTAGGGGATTTTAAACCATGTCCTTTTAGATTCTTAAAATTTAGTCCATTATTTGTGAAGTTTGTTTCAGAGTCTCAGCTGGAATGCAGTATTTAAGTGATGGATGTAATTCCCTGATGCTTCATGGTGAGGAGGTAGGTGATTTACAAACAACATGACTTCTTTGGAAATAAAATTTTTTAATTAACTATCAAATCAAGCCTTTCATCTTTCTTTGCTACCACTTTTCTTCCATCATTGCTGAAAATACCACTTTTCTCCTGCTATATGGATTCACCATTTGTGTTATACCCAACACTTCTCTGTCTCTTTTACTTTTTACTAGATAGCTTGTTTATTAAACCCTAAGTAGCAACTGAAAAATGCTGCTTTTCTCTCCATCACTGCAAAGAACCTCTGGGATAAAATTCTATCAGGCCAGAAACTTGAATCAGTCTCCATTCTGGCTTCCTCAGAAGTGAACTAGCACTCCAGTTTGCATATGCCGCCTTGAAGAGAACAAAAGTCAGGTCCAGAGCCAGTCATAAATTACCCTAACAATGAATTTTCTAGTCATAAGCAGCTTTTTTTAAACATCAGCAAAGACAGGCCAAGCTTTGTATGTCAGGAATTTCAAGCTGTCCAATGGAAACTGTGGGAATAGTAGTGTCATTATTGTATCACAGCACACTGTGTAGACCGAAAACATCAGGCAGGTCTGGAATTCAAGTCACTGGTTCTAGCCCAAAAGATGCATACGTAAGTCCAGTATAAACAAAGGAGGCTCAGTACCTGATAATTTCTAATTTGAATTAATCATCAAAGTCACTTTTATATTCTGGATGAGAATCCTGTAGTTAGACAAGAGACCAGAGCTGAGAAAGTGTTGGCATGATCAAATGCCATCAGAATGCAGATAGGAGGTTTCAGATTCCAAAATCTAGATAGGCCCCTGAGGTTTCTTGGAGCAAGAGGTTACAAAGGAGTTATTCAGTACTTTCCATCAGGTTGTCAATTAGTTTCCATTTGACAGACTTGACAGTAGCTCCTGAAAAAAAAAGTGCAACCCCGGCAGTGCAGTAGGTGAGGTATCTATTTTTAATAGCTTTTGGTTCGCAAGCAGAATGTCACTCAAAGGCTGATTTGGCCAAGAACTTGCATGTCAGTAACTATTTCTTAAAATTATTTAATATTTTTAAGGTGACTTAGCATGGTCAAAGGGTTCAATGCTTTTCATTTTATGAGATGTGAGAGAAAAAAAAAAGGTTTTTCCCTTCATTAAATTTTTCAATGAAAAAGAAAGTATTCAAAATTTTGCATTTATTATCAAATAACAGTTTAAGATTTACATGCCCCATTTAGGCATACTGGCAAAGTACATGTACTTAAACTTTGTTTCAAGATATTGAGTACATTTCTGCTTTAAGGTACCTCTCTGTGATTCTTTCCATCTTACAACAGTTTCAAAGATAAATGGAACTAATTGCTTCTGGAAGTATCTCTCTTTGTTCATTAACTAAGGAGCAAATCTAAGGCATCTAGATGCCTAAAGTTAAACCAAATTCAATGCATACATTTAAGTCTTCTTTTTTAGATGGAGTCTCTGAAGTTTTTACATCCTTAAGAGCACTTCCTTGCTTTACATCTTGTATCACTTTGGTGGTATTAATTACCCTATGGAAGCTCACATCTCCCATAATGTAAATGTTACCTTTACTAACACAGGTAAAGAAACGGAAGTGAAAAGAGTTGCCCAAGGTCACACAGAACTCCTACAAACAGAGCAAAGAACTGAATTCAGAAGACTAGGATTACTCCCATAATGCTAACCAAGGAGTCATCAGTTTTCATGTGTATGCAAATGCATTTTCCTTCTTCAGTCAGAGGTTAAATGTATAGTTAGAAACTCAATGGGATCAAAAGAGTATTATTTCTCAGGACTGCCACTGAAAACCCTATCACACTACCACCTGGGATGGACCATGTGGTCTCCATACCTGGAATTCAGTGCAAGGTGGACACCAGGAACAGAATCTCCAAATCTCTCTCTCTCTATTTTACAGCCAAACCCTCCTAAGGACAGCACCTTCTCTTGCCCCACACAACTGGGCCGTGCATTGGTTGTACCAGCCATTCCACAAACTATTTCCTTCGCTAGAGGAGTATCTTCCCACTCTAGAGAAATACCCTCTTCCCCAACCACATTCACATTGACTGCAGTTTCAACTGCTGTCCCCTAAGAAAAAGTAACCCTCTCAAATCAGTCTTCCTCGTTTTGGTTTGTTTTCTTAAAGCAACACGGACTGTAATTTTCTGTTTGTGTTAAGGGCACTAGTGAATCCATTCCCATCTTACTTTTGTTTCCTGTTAGATCTACTTAAGTTTCCTGCACTAATTTCAGTTATTAAGTGGTAAACACTACTTGCTTTTCCAAATTAAAAGGCAGTAGCAAAATGTCAAGACTGCAAATGACACATAATGATTTCACTATAGACTCCTGAGAATAAGGAAATTATAGGGTTAGGGAACAAGAATAAAATAATTATATCTTTTAAAATACTTTATGAACAAAAGCATTTATTTTACTACATTTCTCTGATGAGTTCAAATGCTTTACAATAAACTAATTGTGAAATTAATTGCAGAATTATAAATTATATTTTAAAGAAGCAGGTACGAATGTAAAAGTGGGATCTTTTCTTCCAATAAATCTTCCATTTGTACAATTTACATACAAGATCCATTTTTCCAACTGAGCACTGTTTGAAAATCACATTTCTGAAAGTGGCATTCTCTCATGATGTGCTACTAAGAGAACAGTAGCTTAAGAAAACAAATAGCAGGGTACAGGCAGCAGTTCTAAGAAGGCCAACTATAGATACTTGAAGATACTGGTAACTGCAGCTACCACTCCTTGCTTAAAACATACTGGTTCAGCCTAAGGGAGCTGAGACAGCAAAGTTCAAAAGCTGCTAACTCATGAAGTGGCAATAGTAAAATATTGCTTAAGGATTACATATGCTTGACCAGTTCTTACATTCTCTCCCACTTGCAGACAAGACACTAATTGAGGTGGATCTTTAGGCTGACTCATAACAAGAATGATTCTATGCTTATGTTGCCTATTTGCTTCTGACTTATGATTTAACCCTACTGTCATTTAAATTTAAGTCAAGATATTATTGATTTTAAATAGCTCTGGATGAAGTTCTGTGACAGCAAAGTTGTCAAAGCTGGTTTTGTTAATCTTTGATTTTTCTCTGAAAGTTCCAAGTACAAATGATGTAATTCAATTAAATGACACTTTCAGTGTCAGAAGTATAAAACTTACTTTCACCACTTGAAAAAAATATAGCCCATAGTACATCAGTCTAGAACAACTAAAGTATGTGTGGCAGAGTTTAATTGTATCCTTCCATCTCAATGTTAAACGACATCTGGAGAGGCTAACTACTATTCCCTGTATCTCTCCATTTCTGTTAGATAACGAAGTTCTTATCAGGAGGCCACGATGAAAATGCAGAAATATAAGAAATTTTTTCCTGCTGAAAAACAGTACTTTGGTTAAGTTCAGGAGTATACAGGATCTAAAATCATGTGATTCTGTGATTCCATAAAACTACTCAAAAAATCTGTTACCCTGGCTTCACAGGTAATTCATCATTTGCCCTGAAATTAGCCATCAGATTGATGGAAAACTCCAGGGACCCACTTTTGGGGGGGTCCCACTTCAGCGAGGGTATGTTCCATACCATTTTATCTTTCACCTTGGTATTTAAAATACCATTTTAATGGCATATCCACAATGCAAATATGGGAGAAGGGCTTGAGGTAAAGGGGTAAACTTCAGCAACTTTTTCCTTTTTTTTTAATCTCAGTGGAAAAGCTGAATGTTTGATGCCTGTACAAGGCCTTATTAATTAACTGCTTTAAGACTTTCTTTTCATTGCTGTTCCTCAGTCAAATAAAGGTGGCAAAACAGAGTGATCAGGTGGAGCTGCAAGTTCTTATACATCCTTTACCCCATTTAATTTGTGTATGGAAAGAGAGGGCTGCCTGTAGGCTGGTGTGGCAAACAACAATATCTGTACAGATTATTGTGTTTCAGAGGGGATCATTTACCCTCTTTAACTCAGCTCAGCTCCACTGGTTTTATCTGTTCTCTTTCCTGCGAAGTAGGAACTGTAGGTGTCTGGCATTGCCTCCTCAATTTCAGTGTTGCTGTGCTGAAAACAGGGCAACCACTTAATTTCCATAGGCCTGTGGGGTGTAGGAAAGAGCATGCCAGATGCAGTTTCCTTGGAGAAATTCCTGTTGCACTCAGGTGCCACCCACGGTCTTCTGAACCGGATTTTGCTGTTTCTCTGTCAGCATCAACTCAAAGTAATTAATGTGAACAATGCAATTACATGAGCTAAGGGATGGGGTACCACATCTGAAAATCATTCTTCATAGCTTCTCACCAATCCATATGCAAAAATGTCATCAGTTAATCTTTTTGTACAAGTATACTGTTTCAAGGCAATCAGGGCAGAGGGAGAGAAAGAGTAAATGGGAGCAGTTTGAAGTGTCATCTACATACACATGAAAGGCAAGGTAATGAAGTAGAACTGAAGTTTTCTCGGAAGACTGTATTAACTAATTCATCTTTCCTGAAGTAGTTAATGGACCTTATGCTTTTGTTTATTGCAGTGTACTACAAACACCTCCCCAGGAACTCTCTGGTTCTCTTCCTGGAAACAGTGTTTGGCACCAAAAGAAAATTCAAAGTGCCTCTGAAGCATAAGATGTAAGAACTGCGAAAGACCTTAGGGACCAAACCATGCACAGGCTGATTAAAGTTGCATTACCCACACCCTGAGGAGTCAAGATGAACTTGTAAACCAGGCTTAGTGTTGTCAGCCTCAAGAGGAGATTGGTACAAGTGCTGTCACTTCTTCACTGGACCTGCTTTTACAAGCCAGTTCCTATTTCCTGACAAGGAAGAGGGAATGTCTTATCCTTCATGTGTTCATATGGGTACAAAGTTACTTTTTAAAAAAAATAAAATAAAAACCTACAGAACATCAATAAAAAGAGTAGTGTAAATTCCACTCCCCTTTCCTCCTGTGTTGCACACACTTAAACAGAAATAGAAAGCTCCTTTGAGCCAGATTCATGGTCTTTGTAATAAACTGTTGAGGTCAAGCTGGTTATCGTCAAGCTGGAGGATGAACATAACCTGTTAGGTTTGTTTTCTGTATGAAAGCAGAAAGCCCCTCACTGCTGATGCAATTGTCTGGTGAGATGAGCTCTGCTTTCTGGTGCTGTTCTACACAAAAGACATATCTCTGGAAAAGGCTGCATACATATCTCCTCCAGTCACTGGCAGAATAAGATGAATGGAACTTGATCACAATCCAGTGTCAGGCTCTATCTCCCTCACACACACAATGTATCATGATGGCACTCCTGCCAGAGAGGAAAATAAACTCAGCTCACCTCGGCCAGCACAGCGTGCCTGCACAGCAGCTTTAGAGAGCCTTGGGCAGGGTATTCTTAGAACACACCTTTTATCCTAGGCAAAAAATGCATGTTCATAGGCTACATGTGAGTAGTTTCAGCCTCTGGATTTGGTGGATGCTGACTGTTCCTTTGAGGAAAGTATTTTGCTCTGTCGTGGGGCTATATCACATATTTATTAGAGTGGTCAAGAAAGGGCAAGTTGAACAGCAGTAAGTGGCTGTGATTGAGTCTAAGTGAGTGTGAAGGAGTCTAAAGTTGGCACATCTTACTTGGCAAAGGTGCAGGTTAATATAGGAGACTTCTTTAATTTACACCTTCACACTTTCTCACATCCTCTTGTGTGTTGCAAAAGAGCAACTTCTGCAACTCTTTTAACTCACACCCTGCCTGTAAGTGTGTAATTCACACTAGTTTAGACACCATATTTGGGTCCTGCAGCATTCAGTCACAGGGCAGAACAAGGCCAGGTGGTTGTTCCCAGCTCACCAATAACAGCTCCTACACACTGCACTCCAGCTCCACGTTAACAGGAAATTAAGAACACAAGGCGTAACATTTGCTTTTTTTTTTCTTACACGTTCCTTGTAAGCCACAGTTCTGCTATAGTTGCCTTGAGCACAACCTTATATATGGCAGTTAGAAAACCAGCCCCCTGTGACTCTGCCCACAGATATGTGAAGGGGAGTGTAAAGATACTGGTGAAATCATGACAATTTACTCTGATATATGGCGAAACTCCAATAAAGTTAATTTATTAACTTTAAAATACATTTCCTCCTCCACATCCCTACTTCTATTTTTTATTCTTTTCATACTAGCTGAATCAAACTCTGAATCAAACTCCCACCCGACAACCACAGGCCACTATGTTTGGCTTATCATGTCTCCATAAAATGGATCAGGCACTGATTAATAAAAAATCTTGTCAAAGAAAGCTTCTGTCACTGTTGACAAAGACCACCAGAGAATGATATTAGATTCAGGGATGAGAGTTGCTTCAGGGTGTTATTTTTTATTTATCTTTTTACTTTGGAGGTATGTTTTCTTTTGGACAGGTTCCCCTAAGGTGGGAAAGATGTGCTGGTGTAGAAAGCCTCAGCTTCACTTCACTGGCTACTGTGCCGTGCTACTGAGTGATATCTTAACTTCACGTGGCAATAGAAACATTTTGGAACTAGAGCATATAAATTACAGAGACAGTACCATTGAAGGGGAAAAATGAGCAAAGGAAGCAATATTAAAATAGGCAAAATACCCTAGAGATAATTATTTCATTTTGGGAGACAGTTGCTTTTTCCTGATACTAAATAAGCACAATAATAGCTCTCAATGACTTTTAAAAATGTTTTCACTTTTATTGGGATAAAAATATTTTGAACTTACTGCACCTTTCATGCCAAAATCTCAAGGCAGTTAATGAACACAAAATGAAGATGCACAATGCACCCTTTCTGGGGCAGTTAAGCTCTATTATTCTTTGCTGTAGATAAATTCCAGCATGAAACAATTATAGAGTTTACCAAATCACACGTTGAGACCTAGATCTCAGACTAGGACCCAGAGGCTCACTAATCTAGTGTCTTGCCACTGTGTAACTAAACTATTACATTTTTTACATTTTAAAAAGCATAAAGAAAGGAAAATTCTTATCGCATAATCAAATCCTGAATCATATTTCAGCCAATTCAGTAACAAAGGTCTGATGATGAATAGCATCATTTTCTCCTTGCTCTACTGAATTATTTTCAGTTTGCTCTATTTTTACTTCTATAATTTTGACATAAAGTTCTTTAAAAAGTGATCACTCTAATCCAATTTACATCGGTCATTTGGTGTGCCCTTCTTTTTCCATTGAATCTGTACCTTCCAATTCACTTTCTGACTTCTGACTTCTGTAAAACTGCAGTTTAACACTGATGTCACTCAATTGAAATCAATTTTGTCTGGGTGGGATTTTACTGATTTTCAGTGAAAAGCTGCATTTACTTGCCCAAAATAGAGTCTGAGGAGAGATGGGAGGGAAGGCACAGGAAAAGAAGGGGAAGAGAAATGTCTTTTTATCAGATTCAGGGATTTTCAATAATTTTTTAACATGGAAGTATTTGTAGACAAGAATTTGGTTGCTTTGAGGAGCTGACTTCAAATTCCTGTCATGTTAAGGTCAAAACTGGCTTGATAGACAAGTTGAAAAGATTATTATTTGCATTACACAAGACAGAAGCCTCAAGAGTCTATGATTCCTGCTAATTCATAGCAGGCAGTCCCTGTCTCCAGGAGCCTGATCCTGTGAGTAAGGCACAGAAAAAAAAAAGACAGAAAACCTGTAGAGGGGTGAAGTTTGTACACCAGTTTAGAAATTGCTTATAGTTTTAACAAATGGATGAAAAAGAAAACATAAAACAAAGGAAATAGCATCTCACACTGAAGATTGAGAACTACACTTGGAAGAAATTCTGCTTTTTCAAAGGTTACTTAGGACATGTATTCCAAAAAACAGATCAACTGAAATTTAGTCTACTAACCTGAATCCAAAACTCCCCTAGATCTTTGTCCTGTTCTTACATTGACTGTGTTCCTAGGAACACAGTTCCTAGGAACTCCATGACTACATTCAAGTAAGAGCACACTACATAGTCATATGCATAGTCATGCGAGTCATAGTGTCAAAACTGGTAAGAAACTTGTGCAGCTTTTGGGCTCATTCCCACTCTGATTCTTTCTCCAGCTACATTCAAATTCATCTGCAGATAATAAATACTTCTGCTCTAACTGAGCCCAGAGTGATAAAAAATTCATCTGGCAAGAAACTACATAGCCCTGCTCTCTTCATCTTCCCCAGGTCTTCCTTTGAAAGGTCAGCAGCTACAGAAGTCCAGCCCCTGCAGTTGCCAAAGGTCCATTTGGAAGGAATGACCCTTAGCTTTGAATTGGGGTCCTGCTGTTGCGCACAGCACACAAATGAAAGGAGGATGAATGGCTTCTGGCAAGGCCTTTCCCTCAGTGGTCACTCCACTGCTGAGACTCAGTAGTCCTCTGAAAGCTAAAGCCAGCCTGGTCCTTTTCAGTGCCAATGAGAAGGGAGCCCCCAACCTCCTCTCAGCCCAGACTTAAAATCTGAACTTTCCTGCATCAGTAAAATTTGTCTGTGACCACATTCATGTCCCCACAAAATCAAACTCTGAAACCAGAGAGCTCTGAATATTACTTTCAGGTTCCCAAGGTTCTCTTAGTAGGGATGTTCTCATTTTTAAACTGAATAAAGTCTGTGAAGTGAGGGAGGAGAGGTCCAAGGAATCTTGGATGGGACAGAGTTGATGTATTTTCAAATGTATAGAGCTTTTGTGTCTTCCTCTCTGTCTTTGCAGGAGATTTTTTTTATTTGTTTAAATAGATTTCAGGAGAGATTTTTAATTGATAGATATAGATGTGGGTAAAATTGGTACCTCATTCTCATGTACACTGTTTTGACTCTTCTTGAACTTCAAAAAAACACAAAAAACACCCGTGAACCATCCAAAGAACAAACTTTCTAACCATGCTCCCTCAAATTTTAATTTTATATACTTTTGTATTTGGAGTTCAAGTTCATGCTTGTAATACCCATGTTGTAGTAAGACTACAAGCAAAGCTGCTCAAGGTGTGTGCAGTGGTGCTTTTCCATGCTTACATCAGAAGGAAAATAACTCTTGCAAAAAGTAAGAAGTGAAAAAAATCCCAAAAAGAGTCATGAAATGTTCCTCAAGACACATGTATGTGAAGAGTTGAGAATGAGCCTGCCAATGTACAAGGATGTTTACCATCACAGATGTGAGGTTCTTAGATTAAACTGTAACATGAAGTCTTGCTCTAATTAGAACTAGTGCCCTTAGTACTGAAACCATAAAATAAAGAGTCCTTTGTGTAAGTTGGGGGAAAAAAAGATCAGATCATATGTTATCATCCAAAAAATTCCAAAATCGAACATAAGGCCAGTACAGCAGAGTATAAGGAAAACTGAAAAGGTTTGTAAATATTTTCACAGGAGATTAGGATCTCTGCTACCACTATGATGATAGCAACAGTGAAGCCCAAGATTGGTTTGCAGTGAGTCAGAGCCACATCAGCAGTCACAGAAGACATTAAAAAACCCACTCAATTGCTGGGTATTGGTAGAAATGGTCCCAACCTCTTGATTCAGTATGAATTCTAGCATCAGTGTTTGATAATTCACAATTTCACAATAGAAACAAATGACACATTGATCTTTTTCATGTTACTCAAAACACTACAGATCAAGCACCACTAAACATGGACAGAAATTGGTGGTAGTAGTGACAAGACTTCAAATTGTTTTGTTCTTAAGAAAACATTAAAATTGTAACCAAATATTTAGTATTTTCAATCAACTCAGTGTTATTCACAATGATTATTTGTTGTCCTTCTCTTGTTTTAGCCATAAAACCAAAGAACAGAAATATCACAAAATCTCCTACTTGAGGAGAACTGAGACTAGTTAAAATGAATAATTCAAAGGCAACACAAATCAAAACATTTTTAAAATCCACCCAAGTAGCTCCAAATTAAAAACTACAAAAAAACCCCACTGACAAAACCCATTATTATGATGTCTTCAGTCACTTTTTTTTTCAGTACTGAATAGTCATTAAAAGTTTAAGGATCTTTATCAATGTCTATGTTCTTATAAAGATACGTGAAAAAAATCTCTAACTGCTGCAACAGCTTAACCCTCTTGGGTTAATTCTGCTTGGATAACAGTGTATCCAGGCAGGATTCCCCATACTGTAGAGCATTTTCTGTGAGATTTTCTGGAAACAGCTCTTCACCATGGTTTGAGCAATCAAAATTTGGGAATACTGCAATAACATTGTGAAGGCATGATTTGGAGAGGTATTCTGCAGGGGGGTAATCTGTTGAAGGCAACAATAAGGAGTCTCTATGAGTGTACAGCTATCCTATTTTCTGTTGAAATAGATACTTACATTGCTAACAAGGTTTTAGTATCTTTTTTCTTAAAGATAATTTCAGAAAGGTGTCTCAGTTTTTCAAATCCAAATAAAGAAAACTAATAGCATATCATAAATCAAGTTCTACTGGGCACAAAATTAGTAATATTTTTGCAAATGAACCAGATGTTTACAGATCTCAAATTTCTAAATCTTCCTACATATTCTGTAGGCTCGGTACTCATAAACAGTAGGAATATGTTATTTAAGTACATCAAGCTTAATCCTGAAGTTGTTAATCACAGAGGATTTCAGTGTCAGCATTCCTGCAGTAAGAGCAAAGCAAAAGCAGAAGAGCAGTTTCTTATATGCTCTTACCATTAGAAAGCACTTCACAAAGATAGAAAATTTCTTAGGGCTTACGCTACATTCTGAACCTTGGTCAGGTTAAGTGAGTAAGAAGTGAACCAAACCAAAAAAATATTTAGTGCACGTTATTCTGTATCTTGCCTGTATGACCCAGTCAGCTTGAAACACTAGGTAGCTTTAAGGTTTCCCCACCATATTAAATTAACTATGCAAGTTTATAAGCAACTGAACAAGTTATTTGTAATACTAAGTGCTGCCTGCTAGCTGGAAAGAGTTATTGATGCCTATTGGCACAACTACAATCATCCATTTGCACTGTGACTTTGCATCCTCCCCATAATTAATTAATTCACAAATTAGCTACATCTGTTTTGCAGTTCACATAAGGAAAGGTAATAGTAACTCAATTTCCCTCCATTATTATCTGGTGCTAGCAGTATTCCATCCAAAAACGCCAGCAATATGTTTGTATGACAGAAATCATGTGGGTGTGTTTAGGTAACCAGCAGTTTGTTCCTTAACAGTGGTGTTTATGATGTGATTGCTGGATAACAGGGAAGTATCCTTGGGGACTGAAAATAGAAATTGCCCTTAACAGTTGGTCCCCGTATTGTGGCTTCCTTCTGGATATGACTCCATTACATCTGTCTCCCATGGCATGAAAAAAGGAGGTAGAGAAGTTGTGGATGCCTCATCCCTGGAAGTGTTCAAGACCAGGCTGGATGGGGCTTTGAGCAACCTGGTCTAGTTGGACCGTGGCAGGGGTGTTGGAACTCAATGATCTTTAAGGTCCCTTCCAACTCTAGACAATTCTATGATTACTATGACTGCATCCCTCTGCACATAAGTACCTGACAAAGTCATTGGGGCTTTTTAGATGGTGACCATAGGGAGTATCTCTACATCAAAAAAATGTTCTCTGTTCTTGATATCATTTATACCATAAGCCACAAGATTGAGAGATTGTGCAAGATATGTGCCAGATGGACATCTGTGGAAGATTTGGGCTCAGGGACTTGACTAAAACATACCAGAACTATGTGGCACAGGTAAAAATAGCATGCAGTTGAACAGCAGCTTTCAAGTGTAAAAGTATGGAAGCCAAGTTCTGCACTTGCAATCACCACCTCCATGTGGGTTTTTTTTATAACTTTCCATCTTTTATTTTATTTTATTTTTAGCCTGCCTCGCACACTTTTGAGTTCTCCGGAAATAATATCTAAAGACAGATAGTGTAGGTGTTTGATAGTTTAGGAATGGTCTACAAAGTATTCCATTACATTTCAGAGAAGTAAATAAGGTCAGATCCAGAAAATATGAACAGATGAGCATCAACAAGGTCCAAGGGGGCAGAAATTGTCCATTGTGTACCTGATCCTCATCAGCTACTGTGAAATGAGCACCTAAAGCCTTAACAAAGAAGGCACAGAAGTAAATCTTGGTATTGTAGTAAAGCAGAAATCCTCTGCTTTTAAAGTGCTGTGATTGCCTAGCAGTAAGGTCAGGAGAAATGTATCACTGAAAGAAATGAAAAATCCCTTTCTAAAGTCAGCAAATACTGCTGTCCTTTGTGGCTGCATCTGTAGGTGAAATGCTTTTTTTGTTTGGGATTACACGATGGAGAGAAAAAGAACAGGTCTGATTTCCAAAGCAACTGACACCTAGAAAAAATTCAGCAAAATTTTGATTTTAGAGGTCCTCAAGGCAAGGACTTAATTGCTGTATATAAAGGTCTATAGGTAAGAGTGAATAAAAAGGGTAATAAGATCATTACCAAGAACTGTGGAAATCAGCTTGTTATGTGTCCCCTTCCTTGATTTTTTTTTTAATTCAATATTTCTCTTAGCCCTTGGAATGATTTATTTCCTTTTAATATTAATAGTTCTGAAACTGATGTTTCCATACTAGTGCCTCATACACTGATTTTGAAAAACAGTTGAAGATGATGCTTCAGTACTGGATTTCATGGTACAATAGATTACTGCAACAAGCATGTAAAAAAAATATTTCTGTTCTACAAATGCAGAACTGATGCATGAGAGTTGCTTCTACATTGGGCCGCTTCTCTAATGAAATATTATTTGGCATTCGAAAATTAAGTTTAGCTCATTGTAAATCAAGATAGTAAGAATGAACAAGCAGGCTACTTATATCACCTATTAGTTTTATACTTTCTGGCTGAGTAATTTCTTGATAAGTATGAGTTCCACCTCAGCCCCATGGCTGAAAACTGTAGGCTCCATTTCCTTCTCTGCAGTCAAAAAAACCCCATAAAATCCCACTTTCTGCACTCCCTGCTCAGAAACTCCATTTGCTTTCAGGATGCTAGCATGAGGGCAGATTAGTCACCTACCGGACCAAAAGAGTTGGTGCTCAGATCATTCCTCATTTTGTTCTGCCAGAGCTTCCACTTCCATCATCCAGTGTGAATAATCTATGAAAACACATGAGAAGGCACAAACAGGTCACTGCTTTTTGCTGGCATTCAGAACATACCCAGTACCAGACAACTCAACGAATCATGTTTACTGTACACATAAAGAAACTGGATCTAGAGCTCTTGTAAAAATAAAGAACCAGGGTCAAGAGGAAGACAAAACTAGGTCACATTCTAAAGAGATTAATCACTTTTTATTCAGCCCTTTATTCAGCTCCTTTCCTACTGAAGTTTCCTACTGAAGTCAGAGCAGTTTTTCCTGTGAAAATATTAACTGAATAAATAAGACCTAGAGTGCTCAGCCCCAAGGCTCCTTGGCTACCCCCTCATCTTCTCTCCTCTCCATCTGTCTATTTCAGGAGCACTGAGCTCACAGGAGAGGTCAAATGGCTCACCTAGCCAGCCCAGGACAATCATGCTAGCAGTAAATGTCTTTCTCTTTCCCAGTCAAGCAGCAAAGACTTTGTGAAACCCAACTTGGTGCAGAAGAGGAGGTTGTTTCCCTAAGAAGCACCAGGCAACATACCCAGGAATACCCTGGGATGCTCTCAGCTGTTAAAACTATTTGAATCAGGTGATGAGAGTATTGCTGAAAGGGCTGACTTCAGCCCTTTTCGAGCATGAATGGGAGACAAACTAGGAATTTGCCATGGCTGCAAGAAGGAAACAATAGATGTGGCTAGTAAGCTAACATAAATAGATTACAAAATCAAGGAGGGCCTTAGAGACTCCATGTATGACTAGGGGAGATTTAGAGTCTCACTGTAGTTGTTTTACTGTCACTTTTGAAGGATTTATAATCATCCATGGAGAGAAATCTTTCTTGAGATGGCCCAGACAGCCAATTAAAGTTGTGATTCATTGTCATGGAGCTTATCGTGATGGTATTATCACGAGTTTGTAGTATCATTCAACAAATGCCTGCAAACTAGACAATACACTGATTGGTCATAATTAGTACTGCTCCATAAATTCATGTAGGGCTTTAAAAAAATTAAGAAACAGTACATCTTCTCCCCAGAGAGCAACAGCTTATAGCTAAGCCATTTTCTCAGTCACAGCACAAGCATGATTAATTTAGCTAATAGCCAACAAGGACATGCTAATTACTTTTCTCTGACTAACAGTAACCCATGTATCTATGAGAAAATGCAGTTTTGAGGACAGAGGAAGACCTTCTAGAAGAAGATGCAAGCTTGGAAACTGTAGGTCATATTGCAGTTGCTAAAGAGAGAACATGCATCAGTGTCATCTACAGAGGAAACTCTATTAAGTGTATTAGATCATTTGCCATGAGATATCCAAACAAGCAGCATCAAAGACAGAAAATGTTGGTTGGCTTTAGGTTTGAGGCTTACTTTATATGAAAAAAGAGTTAATTATGATACGTTACAGGTGAGTGAGTGAACCAAATAATTTGTAACTTTAACTATCCTCCTCTAGACACTTATAGTGTACACACTGTTATATGATTTTTCAATAAATAACCTCATTTATGATAGAATATAATCCAGATAACCCTCAGTAACTTCTGTCTTTTATCAACCCCTTGCTCTTACTAATTATTTTTTTTTTCACTCTATACTACCACACCACAGCCTTTCTAATCTAAGATAATGGTTTGCCTCTCTCTTTTATTTTCTAGTCCCATATGGCTTCCTGGAGAAGATGCTGATCTTACCCTTTCATCCCAATTACTGTTCTTACAACAGCTGATCCTGCCACTCATTAATTTACACATCATTGCTTGGCTGAGTTCCAGTTGTACCTTACCCACTGAAAGACAACTAGGTCAAATTCAATTTTATATAAGAATTCATAGAGAAAAACTCTGGGGAACTGGGTATAGGAGACATTCTTCACTTTTAAAGATGTTACTGCGTTCCTCGGTTCCCTTCCTTCCTTCAAAGGTGATTCTCCTTTAGCTTAGGAAGCAGGCTCTTGCAGTTTAGAGCTGAAGGTCAGGACCAGTTCTGTTTCTTAGCTATATGCTTGAGCCTTCTGGGTGCCTGAGGTGGTGTGTGGTGAAATCAAACTACAAATACTGAGACCCATGGTTTATCTGCTCCCTGTCTTGCTTCTCTTTGAAATAGGGTTTAGCAGGATATCTCTTACATAACTATTACTGTGACGTAAGAGCTGAAGAAGAGTTACCTTTTATCTGCAATTAGAGACAAGCATTGAACACCAGAAAGCTTGTGCAAGCTGGATTTGGCTGGAAGAAATTGCATCTCTGTCAACAAAACCAGAGCCTCAGCAGTTTTCTGATTATTAATGTGCTTCAGAAATCTTCTGGGGCTGATTACACATAACCAATGAAACACCAAAGGCCTACTCAGCTTTCACTTTCTTGGAAGGCTAAACATCATTTACCTCTGGAGCCTTCCAGCCTTCAGCACTTGGTGAAAGCAAAAACAAATGTAGTGTGCATACAACCATAACCACATGGCAAGATTATGCCTCTGCAAACTATCCCATCAGATACTCAGATGTCACCAACCCTCGTGTTTGCTAAAGGCAGAAAGAGTTCATTTTGCAAGCTTCATTGAATGCAGAGGTTACTGGAGTGTGAGAATTTTCCTGCCAGGAGTTTTTTATGAAATCATGTTAATAACTTTTTCTTATTTCTTGATTTAAAAAAAAAAAAAAAAAAAAAAAAGAAAAGTTTTATACGTTCTCCAGCTGTCTGTGTCTGTCTCATCCTCCTTTCCTTAGAGCTCAAAACTCCAGGCTCTGGATATTTCTCCTCTAAGCACAGATAACAAATTCCAGAGCAGATTTTTCAGACACCTCTCAGAATTTTCCTTTTGTTTATTTATTCTAACTTAATTTAACATCAGGGTTCCATTGCTAGAAGACTGTCCCTTAGTTTTCCCTTGTTCCAGTTGTGGCAGTTGCTTAATCCCACAGAATCTGTGCAGTACAAAGCCAAATGATTTTTGAACAATTACTGTATTTAGTTCCATAATACTAAGTCCTCAGGCATGTTTAGCCCTTTGTGTTCTGAGGTCATTCTGAATAAGGAACACCAGCTTTCTCTAAATCAGTGCATGAGGGTGTTTAGCAAAGTGGTAGGAAACTCAGCCTTACATTTCTCACTCTTTCATCTGATAATCTCTAAGGGCAAGGACAATCTGCTTATATGATTGTCCAGGGTGGGCAAACCAATAGAGCACCCAGCACAAAACTTTACCAAAATTTCAGGCATCATTCTCTACTTTCTCATTTATACATTTTATGAAATTAATGCCTCTGAAACAATACTCAGAGCCACTGGGCAATCTCAGCTTGTTCACAGAACAAGAACAAGAAATGTAAAGTACCATGACTCAGAGCTGCTGGTAAATGCCCCACCATGAGTAACAAACAGCCAAAACTGATTTTTCACTTGATTCTTTTTGCAGTTGCAGTGATCATTAAGCAGTGCATGAATTAATAAATATTGGTGGAAATGGTCTACTGACGGAGAAAAAGGAACTACATTCTTCAGTCCCTTTATTTCCAAGGAATACGTCAAACCCACTCTGATGGAAAGAAAGGACATTGTTTCAGTAGAGGTGGGTAGAAAACATATTAAGCAAAACAAGCAACCCTTAAATCTTTATCCAAAGGAGATCTGTCCTTAGGATTTACAAATTTAAGGACTGTATAGCACAACTTGGCAGTCCTGTCTTTTCTGTAGAGGCCAGGGATTATTATAAAAACTAGTCAGTTTTAGGGGGCTTTATTAACATACTTATTTAACACTGTGATTTACCTTCAATACATAAGGATCAGGGTGAGCAGAGAAGGTTTAGAGAAGATCCAAAAGATCATAAAGCTAAGTTTTTACCACAGGATAATTTAGACTAATTTTCTCAATAGGATTTCCATCTCAGATGACCACAATGATATACATTTGTCAGGCTAAATTATTTTACTGGTATAAAATTATACAAAATAAAAAGAAAATCCTCAAAGAACCTCAAAAAGGAATGTATATATTTTGATGTTTTTTTTCTAAAGAACTCTGCCATGTTTAAAGAAGATTGGAAAAAATTACGTGCTTCTCAGCTACAGGTCATCTTTCGAAAGCCCAATGTCCCAGCCACAACAAAGCAGCAGACCAGTATCAACATATTGCAGCCAGATTAGGGCAGCACATCCACGGACAAATTGACACAAAAAGAGGTTGTTTGTTGATGGGGCAGCACTTTGAATTGGAGGGGAAAATATTCTTTAAGTAACTTTCGTGGAAGTCAAATGCAAGGTAGTTTTAAGTTCAGAATTATGAAAATCTTCAGTGATAGAGCCAGCTACCTGATTCCGATTCCTTATTTTTATTAGACCAAGTCCTTGGCTGTTATAAGTTAACGTAGGTCTGCTTATTGTAATGGATTTGTATGAACAGTGACTACTGGAAGTATTCACTGTGTACTTTACAGTGTAAAGCTGAGGAATCTCATGGCAAATAATGCGATGCAGAATAATGTTGCTTAAAGTAAAACCAAAGAAAGATGCACAAATTGTTCTCAGCAATCTTTATACTTTTCTTATCTAACTGATTGATGGGAGAGCAATTCAAATCTAAATTAGAGAATCAATCAAACAAGAATAGACTAAATATTTCCTGTGGCCATGTATCAACACAAGCTTGTTTCCAATCCTCTGTCTTCATCTGTTCATGTTCATTGCAGGTTAAAGACTGTGTGGGAATTATTTTATATACACTTTCAGTCAATTAATTCATTTTCTGACTACAACATTACTCTGGATTATTTTGGGGGAGGGGAAATAAGAAATAAAATCCACTAGAATATGGCATGCTTTTAAAACTCTCACTTTAAAAATTAAGTGCTTCTGAAGCTTACAGCTACAGTGGTATTTTATAGGCTGGATTTTAACACAGAAGCCCTAAATCACATATTTCAGTGCAGTTCAACTGCTTGAGAGCAAGGTAGAAAAGATCAGTGTGTCTCATCAGAAGAAGGAAATACTGGGGTGAATCCATGGAAGATGTTTGTCATGACTGATAACCATTCACTCATGTGATCAGAATCTTATATGGGAATAGCTTGGATTCACTAGAGATTAAAAATCAGGGCTCCACTAATCATATATCCACCACGGAGTATGTCATTATACTTCTGCTGCAGTAAACCAAAAATTTTTACTGTGAAAAATAGTTCCTAAATTGTAGGGTTTTGATAAGGATTTGTGGAAAGACCCAAGGTGAGGTGCTAGGAGAAAATACATGTGCCATTGGACTTTAAGTATGTTCTGAAGGGTTAATTTAATAAGTACCTATGTTTCGTGGAGACATAGGCAAACCCGACAATTGATAGCTACTTGGTATGGTGGGGTGGGAATACCCAGAGAGTAGCTTTCAATAAACCACTCCCTGAGAACGAGAAATTCTGAGGACCCCTTATTAAAATATAGGCTGTTAATTCCACTACAAAAGCATACCTGTTACTAGAAAGCAGGATCAGTCTTTAATAATGGAAGTAGCTAACGGTTTTCTAATAAGACTGACCTTACACCTTTACTTATATCAAATCTGAGCTGCAGCAATGACACCTGCAACATTGCACTAATTCACTGTTGAATTTTGTTTATTTGGACGGAGGCAATAGAGCCAACGAAGACTATTAGACTCCTGTGCAGCTTTCCTCCTCTTTTCTTCTTTTTGTCTTTTTAACTGAACATGTAGCAAAGGACTTAATAAATCAAAGCAATGGATTACATTCAAGCATACACGTATGAGGTGAGTCACTGCAAATCTCCACACACTGATCTACCTGCCAGCGCACTCCAGCCTTGATATTAGTGTCGACTCCCCTGCTCTTTTGCACATGCCCCTCTCCTACCACTCACCTCCACAGACATCTGACTACACACCATGTGCTGCTTCTTCACCTCCCTCACAAATCTCCAGCTGCCACCTAAATCCTTTCTCCTCCCATTACTTCTTACAGAAATTATTCCTGGGCAGCACGTCACCCTTCTGTGCACTGGTTTCTTGTCCCCCCTTCCCATCATGGTAAAACCATAGTTTAACAGAAGTCAATGAAATTAGTAAAATAGAGCAAAGGTTTGTTTCACAATATTCCATTATTAGATTAAATAGTGGAGATAAACATTTGGGAAATGCAGACAACACTTTTATGAAGCATAATTTGTGGCTTAAAATTATATAATGATATCATTACAATATATAAAAGAATAGGAATGTGGCGTTAATTAAAAGCAAAATTAGATAAGCACAGGGTAGTCCTAATTTCTAAAGGAAGTATGAAACAAGAGTTAAAAGGATGAGGCATTATTACTAAATTAAAAATCTCACAATGTAACTACTGGCATGTTAGACCGGAATAAACAGTGAAGTATCAGAAATGGACACCAGGAGTTTAGAGACAAAAATCTGACCAGGGTTTTTTCAGAACCCTGAAATGTTCAGGACATTTTTTTTTATTACCAGACCCACAAACAAGAAAATCTTTTAGAGTTACTTCCTACTGCAAAAAAAACCCCAAACAACCACACCTTTCCAGACACATTTTCTTATCTGTCTTTAGAAAATCTCTTAAATGGGACTTTCAAAAGTTACTAATACTGTGCTTATAGAGATAATGAACTGAGACATTTTAGTGGACAGAGGTAGGTTACAGAAACTGATCACTTCACTGAATTCTAGGCAATTTGAATGCTTCACAATATGCCAAAAGCGTGGTGTATTAACTTAAACTTACTAGTGTACATTTGGATTTTGGAGGTTTCTTTCTAAATTTAGGACAACGTCCTGAAGTCTTGAGACCAATCCCTTTGTTGTTTAGATTCACACCATCTTACAGTACATTTTTCCAGGAAAGACTTTTTCTTGACTATCAAAGTCTATAAAGTACCGTGCACATTTACAGTACACTCTTAATGCTCATGTTATAGACAAGTTGCAGTCTATAAAGTCCATGCAGGCTACTAGATAAAGATGATTTAACCATTTTCCTTTCTTTACCTGGCTGATTTCAGCCATCTTACATCCCTTATTGCCTCTGCATAAACCCCTTAACGCTGACTTAGTACCCGACAACTGGTTTCAACTTCAGTTTCTGATGGCTAAACAAACCAACTTCAGTAACAAATGTGAAATGAGACGCAGTTAAGGACACATTGGGCAAAGAATGAACAAACAGAGCAGGAGTTTGGCAGCATCAAGGGGTGTGCAGACAGACATACACACAGGAAGGATGAGCTGAAGTTTGCTCACTCCCATGTAAAGCAGGAATAAGTCTCTGCGTGAGTGGACATTTTATAAAAGCAAGATCTAAATCAGCCCCTTCATCTCAGGGAGGCAGGCATTTAAGATGCTGGTGACTGATGGAATAGTTACCATGCTTTCAGTTATGATAAAGGTGAGTAATGATTTTTATGTCATTCTTCACAGACTATCTTCATATCTTCCTCCGTCCTGTCAAAACAAGAGACCTGCTTTTCCACATAGCACCCAAACGCCTCAGCGCTTCAGAAATAAAGTAATATGAACCCGTGCCACTCTTCTGTCAGCCCGTGAAAAGCTGGCTCTGGAGCATGTGTGGGTTTATTCAGTAGAGCTTTTGGCCGCTGTTAATAGCAGCAGCAGGAAGCCCTGAATGGCATGTTCTGCCAACAGCGGGCCCCTTAATAATTGCCAAGGGTTTTTACCCCTCCCCTCCCTAGTTGTATTTTATGTGGACTGACAGGAAGGAATCACCTCTTTCACCTTCTCTCTCAGCCTAAATAGAAATGAGTGATAAAATATTCATGAAAAAAAGGCGAGAGAAAAAAAATCTCAAGTTATAATAATGTTAATAAAACAGTCAAAAGAAGAGAATTCAGGGAAGGCAGAGATAACGGCATGTACCTTATCTCAGCTGCCTCCTGGTCTGGCTTGTCCTCATGAATGTACAGAGTGATGAGGACTGAAAGACTAAGTACAGTCAAGCTCTGTGCCACAGGGTATTAAACAGGACCAAAACACTGGGTCAGTGATACTGCTTCTGAAGCTGTCTCCAGCCCACACCTGCACCTCTTACAGAGAAGATGCCCTTTGGCAATTTGCTGATGATAAAATACTGCAGTTACTTGTTTGAAAATACTTCCACTTGTTAAAGCTGCCGTGTGGGAAATCGTGCCCAGAAATTTGCAGCACTGTGATAATGTGATGTAATCCTCCAGTTTACATCCAGCATCTTGGATGAAAAGTTGTCTCAAAATCCCAGTTGGAAGGTAAACGTGTGATATATGTAGCAAGGTAAATCTCCCCTTTCTCGGTCAGTAAATCGGTGTTAACATCAGTGCAATATTGAAGTTAATAAGTACACTGAAAGATTAGGTGTCCTGCATGTGTTACGCGAGTTGATTTAAATTCATTCATTCACATAAAATTTACAGATTAATGCATTAGTTTTTCATAAATCAACTGCATAACACTTTAGATCTTTGGTTTACACACAGTCTGCCTACAAATAATTGCTCCTTAGAGTCCGACACAAAATTACAACGGGAACTCTGCCTTCTTGAAAAGGCTTGAACCTTGGCACTGGGCTGTGGGCAGAGGTGCTGACATGGCCACAGCAGAGATTTTGCCAGGAAACCTACCCTAACAGTTCAACGTGCGTTTTTCAAGATGCATTTTTCGAGAGTCTGGTGGCAAAATCTCTCAAGTTTTAATGCACAGTGAGTGTGCTCTGCCAGCTCCTAAATCCCCCACATGGCTGCAGGGAGCAGCGCACGCCGTGGGAGCAGCTGAGCCTGTTTCAGGGGTGAGCAGCAACTTGGAATCGTGCTCCCAAGTTGTTAAAAGCTGTTATGAAGTAAGGTGTTGGGTTTGGAAGTGAGAACACTTTTTCTGTTTTTCTTCTTATTCTTATTATTTCTACCCCTGAAGCCCATGAAGAGAGAGAAAAAAGAGAAAAAAGAAATAATGCAATTAGACTGTGAGAGAGGTGACACCTTATGTGGACTGGAGGGTGGAGAAAAGGTAAAGAGAGGAGGTTGCTGTAAGCATCGGGGATAGAAGAGTTCAGGCTTGAAAAGAGAAGAGCAGAGGCTTTGTAACTATTCAGCCCCTCAGCAGTGCTGTGCTGTCAGCAGCTGCTTTCAAATCCATACTCAGAAAGGGTCTGGGAGATGACAAAGCCTTAAAGCACAAAATAGTGGATACCAATAGATACAGAAGAGGTCCATGCCATGAATGTGAAGGATCTAGTTGGACATTACTGTTTGTTTTTCCTGACAAAAGCCAATTTGTGGAACTGAATATCTTTCACAGGAACAGGACTTGCTTTCAGAGGGTTCTCACAAAGCAACAAGTTTGGTGAAAAAAGCTTAAAAAATGGTAGATGCTCATACTGACCTTTTCAAAATGGAAAATTTTGGGTTTATGGAATATAACAAGCTTTCATTTGAAAATGCAAGCTAACTGTGATTAAGAGACTAAAATTATCAGAAATAAAATGAAACACTTCAAAATTATATAGATGCCTGCTTCAGTTGAATAGGAATCACGCATTTAACTTTCAGTCTATGAAAAATGTGACATTTCAACTTCTAAGCCCTATTTGTGGTGAATATTTTCTTTTAATTGGGACAATTTTCCTAAGTGGGAAAAAACCATCTGTTTCTCCCCCTCCATCCAGCTGCAGCTTTTCTCTTTTGCATTTCTGTGCTTTAGATCTATATGCGTGGGGTAGCATTTCAATGGGAAATAAGGGAGGATGGAATTCAAGGGCTTCATTTGGTTCTTTAGCAGGAAAATCCCTCTATTAAATGTTATGGTCATAAAAATTGGGGCCCATAATACACAAAATGCCAGAATTTTAATGTCCTTTCAGCCTTAACCATCTTCTGCTTATACGTCATAATACAGTATTTCTTTTTATGATCACCTGTGTCTTTCCCCAGAGCCTCATACCACATAAATAGGTCTTTTCTGAGTGAATATATTTTTGTTATTGTGTGTTATCACCATCATTTAACATGTTTGCATTGACACTTTGGCTGCACTGATGCCCTAATGTCCTATTTAAGTAGTGTTTCCTTTGGAAGATGGCTGTTAGGTGTTTGTTGTCTGCATCCTTTTCAGGACTCTAAAAATCAAAAGGTATGCTGAAAGAATAACATTTCTTTATATGTTTGTAATCTGTGGTCATCAAATTTACCTTTGAGGTCTGATATTTGAATTGCAGACACCAATCCAGCTGCTTATGTTTTCACCTCATGCAATTAGAGGTACAAGCCAAAAAATTAAGTAACTGTAATAAAAGAGGCTCAGTTTTGGCTGCAAAAGAAGGTGGCCATAACATTTTGTTGTTGTTGTTCTGCAAACCTTTGGGATAGTCATGTAAGTTGAGCCTTAGCTGTGCTAGTTGCAGCCTCCATCAAAATAGTTCTGCTTTGAACTTGTTTTTCCTTTGCTTGGCCAACAGTGTCAGGAAACTACACCTTCCTTTTATACTCAAAAGCGATGAAATATCCATGAAGAAATCCATAAAACGCATATCCAAGAGAAGCAAACAGACTTTTCAAGTAACAATAAGCCAGAACATTTCAAACAGAAGAATCAAAATACACAGAAATATGTGTCCTGATGGTGGGAAAGATTTTACACGGCATTCTCACCATGTATATATATGTATATATATATATACACCCACCTCCTCCTTCGCCAATTCTTTTCTCCAAAACTAAGCTGTATTTCATTCAGGTTGTTTTGGAGGTTTGCAAATAATGTGGCCCACAAATCTGTCTGCATTTGGAATGCAGTGGTTCATGAATGACCTTTTCGTTATGTTCACTAAGCAGGATCTTGATCCAAGCAGATTCTTTGGCTTGGGCTCATACCACCCTCCCCTGTGCTTTGAATAAACCACTTCCCCAGGCTCAGAGGGCCATAACTTTGGTTGTTTGAAAAACTCATTTAACACAATTGAATGAAACATTCTCTCTCTCTTTTTCCCCTGTCATAACTTCCTGATCGCTGCTCATCTGTACCACATGTGCACTCCAAACTATATAAATGTATTGCCCCAAATGGTTCTCTCTCTCTCTCTTCCCATCTGCTGTATATTTATATTTACAGTAGCAAGCTAACTTGCATACTACAGCATACGCTTAGCTACAGGCCTGGAAAAGAATGGGGAACCCCTCTCTTAGAGGTGCAGTTCTTGCCACCTGTAGCTGTATCAGTCCTGTCTTCAAAAACATCTGAGTACAGAAGCTGCACAGGGCAGCACAAAGTAGAGCAGCCTCTAAGGAAAATTTTAGGTATTACAGAAAGTAACAGTACTGACTAAGCAGGTGGTACCCTTTGCCCTGGATCAATCCTAAAGCTATACACTACATGCATGGGGGACAATTGGTCACATTCTTCTACTGAGGTCAACAGCAGTGACAGTTGAAAATTATCAGTGCAGTCTGCTGCCTGGTGTAAAACTGGGAGTTTAAATGGACTTGTGTGTGTGCATGTGTACTTTCTATACCATTTTTCTCAAGAGATATTAACTGGGAGCCAAAAATATTCAGTGGTTTAACAAAAATAAGAACAAATTCTGCAGAATACATTTTCTTCAGCTGTTATAATGCAGTAGAAAGGGAATGGTGAATACTTTCCTCATCAAGAGCAAGACTATGCATTTGCATGTGCAGAAAAGTGCCTGTCAATCAAGACACTGCCTGTGCATGCAGAAAGAACCCACATAAGTATAAGGACATTTTCTCCATTGTGTAGGCTTTAGAACTTATCCGTAAATTCATTCCAGCATTTTTTACAAGTGTAAGGGAAAATTCCAGTTTGCATTCATACTTTTGATCCCTGAACATACACAGATGGAATTTCCATCAGGGTGGAAGTTATTTTAGATTAAAAAAAGATCAGACATTTCCCTTTGACAGAGGGTATGTTGTGTCTGCAATTGCCAAATCCTCTTAGTACATCGTAATGTACATCTAGTGTTCTCAAAAGTCTAGCTCCTGGATTTATGGGATTATTTATGCTAAATGCTAAACTAGCACATATAGCAACATGTCTCTCGCATGAAATTTCTCCTCTTCTGCATGATTCTGAGACCTTGTGTATCACCTGGCACACAATAAAAGGAGATAGTTCATCAACTTGGGTTATTGCTGAGAAAGAGCAGTAGCGTTGTAGGGTCTTGACTAGCCCAGCCACACTACGTTCAGTCTGGAGGAGAGAGCAGGGTAGCAGCTGTTGAAGCATACATTTTTGACAATTTTGACCAGAGAATTTCACTGAATTTTTTAGAGTTGGAAGGGATCATAGAGATCATCTAGTCCAATTCCCCTTCTGAAGCAGGATTGCCCAGGCCTAGAGCATGTCACTCAGGGCTGCATCCAGGCAGGTCTT